>SMLS01063961.1:0-52065 GCA_004785975.1 Popillia japonica
TTTCTGTTGTTTATTAATGATTTGCTCAATACACTCACTTGCAATAAGCTTATGTTCGCTGACGACCTAAAATTATTTTCCAGTATTGAATCTCACTTGGACTGTCAACTTCTTCAACGAAACATTGATTCTGTCTCATCTTGGTGTGAGAACTTTAGACTATCGCTGAACGTATCTAAATGTACTACCATGGTGTTCACCAGGAAGCTAGCACCTCTCCAATTCCACTACAAAATAGGCAGCAACATCTTAACGTCGGCCACATCCATCAGGGACTTAGGAGTCTTATTTGATCCGTCTCTTTCCTTCAACAGCCATATTAAGGAATTAAGAACTAAGTGTTTAAAACTCTTTGGATTCATCTATCGTAACTGCAGGAACTTCCGAAATTTAACTGCTTTGAAGACCTTGTTCTACACTTTGATTATATCTCGTTTGGAATACGCTGCAATTATCTGGTGTCCTATTTATACTACGCATATCAGCTCCATCGAATATGTTCAGCGTAGGTTTTTAAAGTTTCTTTACTTTATTACTGAGGGATTTTATCCGCCCAGAGGCTATGACAGGAGAATGGTAATTATAACGAGACTTCTTTTTTCTTTGCTCCATAATGAGCTTGATTGCCCAGACTTACTTCGCAAAATTAACTTCCTAGTACCTAGACGTAATTCCAGATCACCCCCTACGTTCTATTGCGATTTTGCTCGCACTAACCTTCTTCTTCGTTCGCCCGTGCATCTGACGTGCTCAACTTTTAACTTGGTTTCTGACGCATGTGATATTCATGCTGACTCTTTGTTAACCATAACAAATTATGCCAGTTCTTACTTTGTTTAGTTTTTGCCTTTTTCTTTTTCACTCATGTACTATTCGTTTGTTTTCTACATTTAAATATTTTTCCAGGATCAATTTTCATTTACACTTAGTATAATTTAGTTATAATTTAGTTCTAGTGATCTCTTTCTTCGGAATTATTATCTTGTATTATGTATTGTAATTTGTATGTATTCTTTTGCTGTCGTGCATATATATATATATATATTTGTTTTCCTGTAATTGGGTGTAACCTGTTGGAAAAATATATATTATTATTATTATTATTATTATTATTATTATTATTATAATGTGACTGTTTCGGGTAGATGGCACTACAGAGAACATTCTAAAGGAACCTTCTGTGGAAGACCTTCGGAAAGAATGTAATTTCACATTTCACCGATTTTTCCATCTGACTTTCTGGACTTAACGTCATTGGATGTATATTTTTGAGGTATACTAAAACTATAGACACACTCACGAGATAACCCTCCGTCTGCAGCAGCTAAAATAGAAATTGTTCAGATATGATTGCAGCTATTGAGGAATATTCTGCATTTTTGCATTTCCTAAGAAAGATAGACACCTCCTTTCCAATATTAGCCACGCGGAACATACATTTTTCATTTATCTTTAAAAGTTTACACCTAAAACCGTAATCAAAATTAACATTATCTTCCTATTATGACGACATTCCTACTTGCTTGCAAGCAGATTTATTGCTGGCAAGGTAGGGCTTGGGTATTGAAACTGTTTGGACCTGATAGTCTTACTTATTATGTAGTCCATCCTCTACCTAACGTCACCGTACAGTTCACGTGGTGAGTTCGCCTTCCTTTCCTGCCGGTCAAACGGCTTGAATTTGCCTGGAGGACGACGCAATTGACGTTACAGAAGAGCACGGTCTTCGCGTGCCGTGATTGCGCAGGGCCGTCCCACTCACGACTGAAGGCGCGTACGTTCTACCTCAGTCTATTCTCTCCATGCTCATTGTACAGAGATTGATCGAGACGATCTCATAAAAGGATGCACCCGCCATTTGCATCCTCATAAGCATTCCTCGCTCAAACTCGCTTAAGTAACGCGATTGATTAGCCACACCGCACTAAGAACGAGCGGTTTCTCCCACTGCTTCGGTCTCCATGGCGATCGAAGCTGCTCAGTAAAAGAATATGGCTATAGCCAAAGTCGAAACACGCTGCATAGACTCGTCTATAGGAAACCTTGATGCCCTGCAAATTTTATGTGTGTATCTTCAGGCGTTTAGAGTATGCAGGGTGTGCTCGTCAATTATTTCCAGCAGGGTACTTAATGTAATTTCTTAACAGCAAGGCAGGTATTTTTTTTTTCGATTAAATGCTAATTTTGACAGCATGAGATTTCTTCGTAAGTTATTAAATGTTACCGCTATGTAAATCTAGTATAAAGATGATTATCTGTGTAAGATCCTCATGGTATATGGGAAGAAATTATCTCAAATATAACTCAGATTAGCACAACATGAGTAGGTACTTATGTGACATAGTATAATCAAAACAAATTAAATTGCGATTTCACATTATCTGTTACCTCATGGTTTGCTATCTTAATAACTCCACATCTAAAGTAATAGGTGCCATATATGTATGGTTTAATACTATCACTAATTCTTATCCATATTTCATGTGAAACCTTCAAAATTTCGCTGATACAAATCCGGCCACAATCTTCAACTCTCCGCTAAATAAGGACGTCAAGCGTGATGCAACTATGTGGTATCTTTCATTTGATAGGTTGTTAACACCTTTCTTTAAATGTTAAACACATACATACATACAAAAATAAAACTCTCCCTTAAGAGAGAATTACGTAAAAAACTTTTTTTAGTTTTGTTCGTGTAGCATGTTTCGACGTTAAATAGCAAGTGACTTTTATGGTAACGGTTTTCGGGTAATGTCACCGAGGTGCAATTTAGATGTATTGGTCGTGTCGTCTGTTTCCACGTATACGAGAAGAGTTAAAATTTATAGTACCAAATTAAGTTGTACCAGAGATAAAATCAGAGTCAGATATGGGATTAACATCGGTGCTGGTTTCGATATGTAGACACAAACGTTACGAAATTTGTAAGTTTTGTAAAAAGTGAAAATGTACCACTTTAAATTTTGTTACTGTCGCCATGTAAAGGTATTTTGCAAGTGTCACAATCGTGGCAATTCGTTTTAGTGCAACAAATAAAATGTTAATATGTATACGTACTTGCAGTGATGGTAAATTCTGGCGCCAGTGGCGAAGTTTTATTATTGCTATATTTATAGCGTGTACACCGGTCATTTTTTATGCACTTTAAACGATTTTAAAGTATGTAATTTTATGTTTTAGCGTGATGAAGAACACGTTAATTTGTTACTTTTCGTTATCAGAGTATACTCATTGTCAGTGACATTAGAAGTGTTATATCCAGAAGGACTAATTTGTTCAACTTGATTTTTTGGCATCAAAATGATGATTAAACTGGTCAACAAAGACGTACCACAGAGGGGCAAAATAGGCGCTTCAGACAACTAGCTCTACGACACCGTTTTGCTACAACGCATCAAATCGCTGACAAATGGTTTGGAGAAGAGGGTAGACTTGTTACTATGCGTTCACTATATTACTATTTTACTTCTTGTCTGATTACTTTCGAAAACTGAAATCGCTGTCCTCGCAAAACTTGCAATGACGGTAAATATTTATACAGGGTCAGATTTAGATAATCGGTTTTAAAGAGGCCCCTGCTCGGGCGCCAGTTAATTTGCAACGGTTCTTTGGAATTCCGGGATTTAGACAATCAAACGAAAATAAGAAATAACGATAGCCTACTGAACTCACGCGCAACTCTCTAATCTCTGCGCGTCGCGCACAGCTGTAACTAAGTCGCGATGGAACTCGCTAGGCGGCGTATTGCGATGAGTCTGTCATTTGTCAGTAAGCTGTTATCGTAACGCGGAAGATTAATTATTTACCAAACACAGGTTGTTCCCGTTTGCAAATCAACGAATTTTTTAACCACGGGTAGCATTAAGAAACAGGTAGGGTTCAAATATACGAGGTGTGTAAATTAAGTAATGGGCCTGATTTTCTAGTGTTCCTTTTGGCAACACTGGGGACGCGACACGTGGAGGGGCAGGCAGGTACACATCTGATACGCGTCTAGGACAAGTTTGAAGACGCTAGAGTTGTTGCGCTGTCCGTAGTGAATTTTTTTGCGAGATAGGTTTTGTTAGTGCGTTCAAAGAATGAGTGATATCAATTTCGAACAACGTTGTGCTATCAAGTTCTGCTTCAGACTTGGACACAGTGCAACAGAAACATTTGGAAAACTGCGTCAGACCTATGGAGACAGTGTTTTGTCGAGAGCCCAGGATTTTAGGTGGTTTAAGGCATTTTCAGAAGGAAGGCATTCAATTGAAGACGAGCCTCGCAGTGGAAGGCGTTCATCATCAAGAAACGATGAAAATGTTGGCAGAATCCGCGATCCTGTGCGTTCAGATTGTTGTTTGACAGTCCGAATGCTCGGTGAAGAGTTGAATTCGACTCACACAACAGTTCATCAAATTTTGACCAATGAATTGGGGATAAGAAAAATTTGTGCAAAAATGGGACACCAGGAAGGAAAGGTGTCTTGACTTTTTGGGAGCAATCAACCATCAAAAAAATGTGGGTGGTGCATCACGACAATGTTCTTTGTCACACCGCGATTTCTATCAACGAGTTTTTGGCCAGTAAAAACATTCCTGTGGCTCCTTAGCCTCCTTGTTCACCCGATTTGAGTCGATGTGTTTTTTTTTATTTGCAAAATGGAAAATTCATCTCAAAGGACGTCATTTTGTGATAGTGGAGAATATTCAAATAGCCTTAACCGACCAACTGAAAGCTATTTCAGTATCCGAGTTCCAGCACTGCTATGAGGAATGGAAGAATCGTCTCCAATGTGAATTTGTAATTTTATTTCAATAAAAAAAATTAGAAAAAATCATCATTAGTTAATTTATGCACCTCGTATACATTTATTTACAAGTTCATACAAAAGAGACATTCTTAATCGTACACAGGTGATGTATGGTCAAACAATATGTTGTAAAACGTACAAGTAAATAAAGCAAGCCGTTTGCAAAACACTGGAGACAAAAGTTATACATTAACAAGAATAGCAATGCGACAAGTTTATATACAATAATAGAATCTCAATCAATGCTTACGCAAGGTACTGGCCCGGTATCCAGGTAAAAGTGAACCTACTAAAACAATAATTATATTGACAGCCATGTGTCAACAGTCGTATACGGGATAATGGTAAACTTGTGAGGGTTAACAAATTCCGAAACGTCACCGGAGAAAGCGCAGAGGCCAACTTCTCGGCCCCTCTGCGGATGGAATGGTGGTAATTCTGAAGATGCCAACTTCTCTGCTCCTCCTCAGAATACCCGGGGTGACTGCTTGTATGGGGCCAACTATTAGGCTCCTCAACATACAGGATGTGCTAATGCCAACTTAATCACTTCACATGTTGGCCAACTCCTCGGCTCCAACAGGCAGGGAGGAAGGAAGGAAAAATGGTTTTCGAACAGCAAACACGGTCTTTATATACCCGGGCCAGTACCTTTTTATGGCATGACATCATTAGCAAAAACATTGTCCAAATATACACCGCACATCAAAACTCGAATATACTGGTGAGACGAAAACTATACGTATGTTAATACAAGGAAAGAAAACAATTTAAAGATAAATATTAACTAGGAAAATAAAAGGAAATAATTTCTAAAAAATGGTTTTTCTTGCCACGAACAATGGAGTTCGTTACAGTGTTACATGATAATACAATTTCTTGCAAATGTTACCATTTCTGACATAAAACCATATTATTGCCACAAAAACATGTTGACCCCAAATCGCAAACATGATATACCCGATAAAATATGGAAATGTTGGAATGTGTGAATAACAACCTTATTTATTTGAATATGTCTCGTCCAATCTTTAAACTCTAATAATGAAAAGCGACTTGCAACGACACGCTTTTCCAAACACAGCGAAACATTGCGCACAATTATCATAAATCTATAAATTGCTTTTGTTTTAGCTTCGCGTTCAAAACGCGAGTGTCACGTTTGACTTTGACACTTGTACGCAATAGGTACTGAACATTAGTCACCCCGGACAGGACAATACTAAAAGTTAATTTGCTTCTTGACTTAACAACTACGCTGTATATAACCAGAGGGCACAGGCTTGTATAAATAAACAAGGTGCTCCTCTCCCGTCTGGCTGCGTATTTGTTATTCTTTCAAGCTGAGGCCGGGGTTTAATTTACTGATAATTTATAACACCGTTGCTGTTCTTGTAAGAAGGTAAATACAATAATAGAATTTGGTTTGTTGTGATTATAATTATGTTAATTTTTAGTAAAGTAAAGGTAAAAATGGAATGAGTTATTCATGAGTCATCAATTAATCATAGTAATAAATTAGGAGAATATCTTCGGATGCAACTCTTCAAAAATGCCTGCTTCTCTAGGACTGTTTGAATTATTGTATTTTGCCACTTGTACCCTTATAATGGTTATAAATCTAAACACACTACTAATTGCTCTAATGTTTGCAACTCGTCCATTTGTCACATTCTTGATTAGCATCTTCGTCCACTGTGCCTTTACGGTCTCATTTAACCACCTACTTTCCCATTCTATTAGTGAGTTTTGCTTGGCTAAAGTACTGGTAATTCTCTGATTTTGCTCTGTGTGCAAATAAATGGAAACTCTCTCCTGTACCACTACATAAATCAATTGGCGTAGTTCCGGTGATTACTTGGCCCTTTACAGTTAGGCATAATTTGAGCTAAACTCGTCACTTTCTTCTCCGCCTTAGCCGTCACTCGTATAATGTGTGGCCCAAAAGATCCTTTCTCATCAAGTGTGACTGCTATGTATACCACTATTTCAACAGGTTTTAGTCTAAATCCTTCCAGCTTGAAGCTAATGTGCTCTTCTTCGTCTTCCTTGCAATATAATGACCTCACAATTGTTCGGTGCTAGTGATAGTCCATGTTCCTTAATTCAGGCGCCTATTCGCTCCAGACATACATATATATGCTGCATGACATGGAAACTGCAACACCAAGAAGGGGTGCGAATTTTTTGACCAAATTTGGTAGAAACGTACAACCAGTCAAAAGCAATAATTGATTAAAATTCCAAAGGAAAAAAACAAAAGACTAACACAATTTAACATAATGTTTATTAATAATGTGTCGAGCCGCCCCTATTAGTTTCATACTCCCTCACTCTTCGTGGCATTGATTCGACTAGGTGGTCAATATCCTCTTGGGGTATGGTGTCCCAAGCAACCTGTAATTCATGCCGGAGAGCTATTAGTGTCTGCGGGGGATTGACTAAATTCATAAGTTTTCGTCCCATAATGTCCCACACATGTTCTATTGGCAAGAGGTCGGGGGATTTGGGTGGTCATGTCATGCAGCATATATTGACATGAGCCTCTTCGAAGCGATTTATAGAAATTCTCGCTACGTGGGGAGGGGCATTATCTTGCTGGAAAAGTGGATCTTCGAGCGCTTGAAGATATGGAAGAATATGGGATTCTACCACCTCATCAATGTAACTCTGGGCGTTCATGGTGGTTTGGATGAACACCAACTGAGACCTACTCCCATATGCTATAGCACCCCATACCATAACACCCACTGCTCGATGCACATGCCTTTCAACGGAAAACTGAATATCACGACGTTCTCCACGTCTTCGTCTGACGCTCATATGACCTTCATGCATCCCTAGACAAAATCGAGATTCATCACTGAACACCACCTTATACCACTCCACGATCCAATGCATTCGCAATCTACACCACTCCAAACGTTGCCGTCAGTGTTGAGCCGTAAGTGGTAACACAAGATGTGGACGATAAGATTGTAAGCCGAAACCCCTAATTCGACGATAAACGGTTCGAAGGGTTACAGGACGACCTTGATTACCTAACCACATGTCAGCAATTGATCTGGGAGAACCTGTCTCTTAGTGCCATTAGGCAAAGACGGCGGTCCTGTATCTCATTAGTTCTTCTTCGGCCTCCGGTTCCTCTTTGGCGTCTTTCCTGCCCCTCCCTAGTCCATGATTGATAACAGCGCATAATGGTGGATTGGTTCCGGTTAAGTCGGTTTGCAATTTCCCTGTATGAAAAACCACCTTCTCGCAAACCAACAATTCGACCTCTGTCGAATTCGCTTAATTGGCGATAATTTCCACGTTGCCGCACTGTAGGCGTAATAAAACTCTTTAAACACGTTAAACAAAGGTATAATAAGACAAAACCGTTGAAATTAATTTGAAACAAACAATAAATACACCACACTTTAATGTCAGCGAAAACTGAATGAAGTGTCAGATGTGCCATGACCACTTGATCTATCGCAAAAAAATTTTAATCAATTATTACCTTTGACTTGTTATACGTTTCTACCAAGTTTGGTAAAAAAAAAATGCACCCCTTCCTGCTGTTGCAGTTTCCATGTCATGCAGTATATGTGTTGATTGCTAGATTGTTTTGATTCCTTCTTGAATTTTCTCGAAAATGTTGCTGTTCAAGCGCTAAAGAAGCCTTCCATTCCTTTTTTGTCTGATACATAACTTTTAAACTAAAACACAATATGGACAATTTGCTCTATAGCACAAATAAGCTGCGTATAGGCTTCCCTTGTCACTTTCTTTTACGCCTTAGCCGTCACTCTCATAATGTGTAGCCCAAAAGACCTCTTCTCATCAAGTGTGCCTCCTACGTATACCACTGTCTTAACAGGTTTTAGTCTAAATCCTTCCAGTGTGAAGCTAATGTGTTCCCTTCTTTGTCTTCCTTGCACTATAATGACCTCACAATTGTTCGGTGCCAGTGATAGTATGCTCCTTAATCCAGGCGCCTATTAGCTCAAGGCATATATGCTTGTGTTGAATGCTAGGCTGTTTTCATTCCTGGGCCCCATTAGGAGATGCTTTTTAAGCTGCACGAGAGGTCTATAGATAAGAAGCCTCTTGAATTTTCTCGAAAATGTTGCTGTTCAAGCTTTAAAGAAGCCTTTTATAGCTTTTTTTATGGACAATTTGTTCCACACCAGGCTTCCCTCATAGGAACGAATATCGATTTATGAAATCTACAGACATCAATTTACAATTCTTCTGTTACAATTTTGGTTCCAAAAAACTTTTTTCCGTAGTTTCTATAGTAAATACCTTTTGGAAATACTTTCCCAATGAATCAGTTACTTTTCTTTGCTTGTATGAGATTGTGTTATTCTTCACAAAAATCAAAAGAAAACTGTATCTTTCAATGCATTTCCTCCTCCTCGTTTTGATCCTTTCCCGTCTCTGATCATTTAAATGATTTTTTTACTACAAAGACTTAAAATTTCTTAATCCAACACCTATAGAGATTGCTCCAAAATGTACGCAGTTTTATTTAATTATCACACTATTTCCTTTGCTCTAAAGCAGCGATGCAATCTATCTAAACCACTTTTCTTAATTCCCCATAAAGGAACGATGTTCTCACATCAAGCTAATTACATACTCTCCTTCTGAATTTGTCTATACTGAGTTTAGGACCAGCCCCTCCAAAAAAACGGGAAAAATAAAGCGCCTTAGAGGTGGTGAACCAATTAACGGCAGAATTGAAATCATAAAATTGAAACAAAAATATTCAATTTGCTTGCTGTTTACCTGCTGACCATCTGCTAGCCTGTTAACAAATTCCTTAGTTACCTTTTGCAACGCGTGTCTACGGATTAATTGATATTTATTTACCAACCTTTAATTTACTTTTTCTTGCCGGAAAACTTTTTTTTAGGCCAGTATTGGACTATGTCCAAACCTTCTCTTTTGTCGAGACATAGATGGAGGATGCATTTGCTGGGGCAGTAAGGACATTGTGGAAGCTGTTCTATGTCATGGAGCTAGCTGTCATCATATTTGTTGTCGTTTTCCTCTAGTTGCATTCCACCGATTATAATTTAGAAAATTCCTCCACCATCCTTCATAGGGGAACGGAGCTCCATCTTCTTGAAACCATACATGATTAAACACAGATCTTCACATAAGACCCACAAAATTTGTCTTTAAAATTGTACTACTGTCATTCTTTTTGTTTGAAACAGATTTGCTTTATTCAAGTCGGGGAAGGTACATTCTTGTCTATGACTGTACAAAGTAATAGAAACTATAATTCGCGCAAACAATTTGCGAAGACATCACAATGCGATATTATCCAGCAAACATGTGTGACTGCAAATTCACTCTAATTACAAGCATATTCTGTGCGAATCGGCGATAAGTCCGCATTAGTGATATACAATAGCTCCATAAAATATACCTTGGGAAAAATTTAATTGGAGTGCATAAAGTATTTCATTAAATAGCATGCCATTTAATGCTCGTTCATTCTGTAATTTATCGGCCGCTCGTTATGCAGAGTGTTTATGCGTGTTATGCGCGAGAATATATATTATAAGGAAACATGTATGCGCATGTTCTTGCAAAAAATACACTCTAAAACATTTTATAACTCTAACCGACCAGTATACTGTATATGTTGTGTACTAGTTGATCATAAACACGTACACACCACGAATGTTCCATACGTGAATATGTTAAATAAATTCGCGATAGGATCTAAACGCGATGTTCGCGTGATTTTTATTGATATTCGATAAATGTAATGGTTATGTTCGACATTTCGGTATTAGGACTTTTATGGTAATTGCCCCTGTTATCGACCAATTAAAGCCGATGTTACGAGATTTAATGCGAAATTTCGCAAAATTATATATCTCGAGATTGAGAATAAAAAATAAACGTGTCTCTGAATAATGTGCAAGTATTCACATTATTCGACTATCATGGAATAAAATATGAGAAGTATTACAGTGTAATGGAGTGAGTAATTCGCGTAGGTATATTATTCAAGTAATCGTTTTACGAATATTCTCCTATATAATGATAATGTATGAAGTTTCTCACGGATAGAACTTTAATAGTATGAAATGTTGTCTCCTATATAGACTAATGCATATTTTTTTGCTGAAATTTTTATCATAGGAAGCAAGGAAGAGGAAAAGACCATTACGGCACTAACTACGAGAATCCCGGGCAAATTGAGCGATGGCGAAAAGGCGCTTGAGCGGCCTCAGGATATTGTGAACGCATTTGCGGATCTCTTCTCACAAGCTACATCAAACGCTATCTACCCTGGACCTTCTGACGAGTTTTGTAACTCGCTTCCTATTATGTAGTTTGGAGCCTATCCCTGAAGAAGAGATTGTGAAGATCATAGCTACCTTGTCACATAAATCCACGGCTGGCGATGATATGCTTCCCAGTTTTCTAGCGCGTGATTGCAGATTTGCCTTTGGAAAACCATTGACATTCAAGCAGTTCCGAAGAAAACTAGAATTACTCCGGTTCATAAGAAGGGCGATATTGCTGTCTTTAAAACTACCGTCATTAATATAAAGACGTGGCTCAATGGCCACTGTAGCCAAGGCCAACAAGATATCAATCAATCAAAAACTACCGTCCTATTTCAATTTTATCAAACTTTAGCAAGATCTTTGAATCAATCATCTACAGATCTATTCTCTGTTCTGTTCAGCTGCGTTTATCTGAAGCCCAACATGGCTTTCTTCCATGAAGATTCACCATAACCAACCTTGCCATAATCTCGCAATTTCTCTCTAATCATTTGGACAATTGTTCGGAAGTCGATGTAATTTACACCGATTTCTCTAGTGCTTTTGACACGATAATCCATAATATACTACTGGAGAAACTGAACCAGTTTGGCCTTTGCTCGCCCTTTCTTCGACTTCTTCACTCATATTTTTCTAACCGCACTAACTACGTCTGCTACAATGGCTTCTGCTCTTACGAATTCGTGTCTCGATGTGGTGTTCCGCAAGGATCCTGTTTGGGACCTCTCTTTTTCATTCTATATATAAATGACTTACTTGAATCACTCGTCCAGCTCTAGCATATGCTGATGATCTGAAAATTTATATGAAAATTTCATCTGATGCGGATGTGCAACTTCGCCAAGCAAACATCAATATCATCTCAAACTGGTGATCTAAAAATGGTTTAGGTCTTAATATTATACCATAAGTATGCGTTTTTCACGTAAATTAACCTCAACGCCTGCCACTTACTTCATCAAGAATCAGTAATTATCCTCGGCTGAAACACATACAGACTTGGGTGTCACTTTCGACGTTAAACTATCTTCTTGCAACATATTCTCCAAATCACTGCTTCTTCTTCGAAGAAATTAGGCTTTGTAATGCGGACCGCCTGCTTCTTTAACGATCCAGCAACCCTCAAACACTGTACTTTGCCTTTGTCGTATCCGGATTAGAATATGCCTCCATTGTATGGTCACCATATTACGTTTCACACCAGCTACACTTTGAGCGCATACAGCGTCGTTGATGGAATACATCCGCCCAGGGGCACGGATTATGTCAACCTACTGATTAGACATGGAGTTGAGGTTCTCTCTTCCCTCTCTCTATGGTACGTGTTTTATGTGGAAGTTGGTCAACGCCCCTTTTCTTCTGCCCTGCATCTCTTTCAGCGCCCCTCGACCTTCATCCAGATTCTACAACACTTTTTTTTCTTCCTACACCGAAGACCAATATTTGACGTAATTCCCCTCTCTTCCGTATGTGTCATAGCGCTAATAAAATATATAGTGATATATTCTTTGATAAACCACATTCATTGTCATAATTTGTATATGTAATCTTGCACGCATATATTTAAAATTTTGTTATAACGAATATTGTTCTGTAATTGGATCCTGTTGGGCAATAAATCTTATTATTATTATTATATTGTTATTCTTCTTGTGTTGAAAATAGAACAATACTAGAATGATTCAACCAAACAATGAGTGTTTTGCTAACGTAGCCAGTAAGTGTATTGGTTATATTGCAGTTCCAAACATTAAGTTGCCATGCACTAATACCATATGCTCTGGTGCTGGTATTTATGTCTAAAGAGCAACATAAAACAATTAGAATGATTCTACTTTTTTTAAATTAAATCCCCACTTGCAGTTCTGATAGCTACAAATAAATGCGAATTTCTGAAAGCTCTGTATTGACTGAATCTATCCCTACTAAAGCTATTCGGCTTTGAATTACCAGTTTTCATAATCTTTTTGGTCTAAACTTGGATATTTTTCTTTCCATTATGTACAGTGTGTCTATTTTGCATCACGCCTATCTGCAATTCACATAAATCAAATCTATATCTAATATGTAAAATATATTCCCTTGTAGTCATAAATGCAAATGACTTATTCTAGTTAGGTTTTCTTTTTCTTTCAAAAGGCAAATTATCATAGACTGCGGCGTTCTCTTATTCAATCACACAATTGTATTTGTTCATATCTATAAAGGAATAACTGTTATTACTAAGAGTGACGAGCCAAATTATTGTTTACTTGGAATATTATACGAGGGTGGTCTTAAAGGTGAAGGCCCCTCCTATGACACCACTCTAACTTTGATCAATATCAGAATACTACTGTAGAACTTATATTTATGTGTTAACAAATGAAATAGTATGGAAAAAACGGAAACGTCTATAGACGTTGTTGTCATATGATAGGTATTTTGCTATACTTTTCGTGACACAAATGTTTATGGACGTCGATTTTCAATAAAACACTCATGCTAAGCAAATTTTATCTGGTCAAAAAAACTTATATGTATACGGTTTATAAAAAGCAAACGAACATAATACTGGAATTCTCTCGATGCTATATTTTATGGCGCAGATTAAAATAAAAGCATTTATTAACGAACTTACGCTAACAACACTCAAAAAACCTTATGTACGTTTTTAAAATCAGTAAACAAATATATTTATTGTTGATGCCACAATTTAAAACATGACGCAACATCCTTTTTCGCTTTGATTTTTGTACACTCCTTACAGTGAGAAATACACTCGGTTTTTTGGAATTATATCAAAAAAATGCCGATTTGCAGTATTATTCTGTTTCATTTGTCTCATTGGACCTTGTTCCACACATGTTCTTCCATTTTGGAATCTTCAATTTGAAGGACAGATTGAATAACCGCATCTCTGAACTAAATAAATTTAATTTTTTTTATACCTTTCGTGTACAAGACATTTACATTCCACATCCCAATGTCCAGATATCGAAAAATCAATTTTTTATACCAGCCTATGATCCTGCGCGGACAGCTCTAATAACTCAGCATCTGATCACTTTGATCAATTCAATTTTTCCCTTTCAACACCATATACAGGCTGATTCAAATTAAGTGCGCATCATTGCTATCTCCGTTATTATTGATTCTAGAAAGTAGGTTAAATTAGCAAAGTATTAGTGTTTTAACCCTGATTAACATGCAGTTCACGAAAAACAGCTGAATAACGGATTTTCGAGAAGTTTCAATACTGGAACATACTGTATATTTTTAAAAATTATGAACGCCAACATTCTTTGTAATATAAAAGTTTCCATACACTATTGTCCTAACACGAATAATGAAGTAGTTGTAGCAGTTTCCATTTCATGATGGCAATTCAATTGAACTATTTGTACCATTCCACTTTTCGGTAAAAACTAGCAGTAGGTGAACTAGATGATAGTTTTGCACAAGAGCACTGTCTTGCTGAAAGTATAAATTTTGGCGCATCAGGTAATCGGCGTTATCAGGAAATCATCTACAACATTACGAATAAATTCCAGATATCTGTTTCGGTCAACGTACCGTTGTAGAACACTGGACCAACCAATTAACCCGCTCCAAACGTTAGAACTAAACCTAACTTATGCAGCATGTGGACGTACTATTAATAAATTTTCTTGGACTAGTAGTGATTATTTTTCTTATAAACATGCCACTAAAATGCCTGAAAAATTTGTTTCATCACTCCATAAAATACACTGTGTTCCATTCAAATTTTAATCACAAAAATTAATAAACCATCGACAGAAGGCTAATCTCCTGGCTTTAATGTTTGAGAGATTCTGAATTTACTTATACTTTCTCAAAATTCTTTGAAGTGATGAGTAACTTAATCCCAATTCTTTAATAGCATCTCTAATGGAAAATTCGCGATAAGCTTCAAAATATGCTAACATTTTATTTTCTACTTCTTCGTTGACGATGATATTTTTCTTTGTTCTTTTTTTTTCTAAATAAGCTAAATAAGTCTACTGATTGTAAAGTTTTCGAAAGTAACGTCGATCTAGCTGCTGTCGTATAGAATAGTGTTCAGCATAATATTCGCTTGTCCTTATTGAATCAATTGAATCAAAATGTTCCGCAAAATGAATAGAAAACTAATGAACACAATACAAAATCAAAAAAAGGGCATACTATTTTGTTCTGTTTCTGGTGAAAGAAGCCTACTTACAGAATAAAAGTGTATCATTGACATCGACTAAAATCCACCATAATTACTTTGTTATTCGTTTTAGTACAATAGTGTATTAAACCTTTTATATTACAAAGAAAATTAGCGTTCTGAATTTTTAAAAATATACTGGGTGTTCCATTTAAAAAAATTGTTAAATTTCTCGAAAATGCATTATTCAATTGTTTTTTCCTGAACTGCATGTTAATCAGGGTTAAAAACACTAATACTTTGCTAATTTAACCTACATTATAGAATCAATAATACCGGAGATAGCAATGGTGTGCACTTAATTTGAATCAGCCTGTATATTCTTTATTGTAACCATCAATGGCTTGTATCCCGTTGTAATTACAGCAACTTTGCGTTTGTCTTTCCATTTGATCATATAAATGCTTTCATTCTTATTCTTTCTCCAAACGTGTTCACTTTTACGTATTTTTTTTTGACAACTACTGAAAAATTACCCTTCCTGTTTGTTCTTAGAGTACCTGTAGAACGAGTTCTGTGCTTCATTAATTTTGAAGACAAGGAGATACCGTTGTAGACATTGTCCATATATGGTGGTCCTTATTGAGGTATGGTACAAGAAGTCTTAAAGCCAGTTGCTCAGTTTGTGAATTAGTTTCTGGATCCGATCGATTTTGATCTCTATCTTGATAGATTTCCAAATTCAAAATGTAGCCATCGGAGGAAGTTAATTCATAGAATTAAATTTCGTATTTAGATTTCTTGTCTTTAAAATACTCCCTAAACACTAGGCGACCTCTAAATAGTAGCATGGATTCGTCCAAGGATAATGCTTCTGACGGAAAAAATACAGAGTTGCAGAAGATGTACGAGATTTCTAACTTTTGTAAGGCAATCCTGTAAACCGTTTTCATCGGAATTAGAACTCGAGCATCTGAGTATGATTTCAAATCGGCGCCCACGCAAACAGTGTGAAAAAAACAGGATGATAGTAAAGAAGCTTACATCAAAATAAATTCCTAATTGTTGGAGATTTTTTTTGTTCTTGGAGAAGACATTAACCGAAATATACTTTCATCTCCCTTTCTGTAGTCAATTTGAATTCACGAAACTTACTATGACGAGTTTTGATTACTCTAACTCATTAATTTTGATACCAGATTGAGTTGTATCAAATTGGAAATTAGGAATATCAGATGTTATGTCTTCCTACGTATTGTTGTCGTCCATTAGTTCGAGTGGATTGTTGTCAATGTTTTCAGTTGCATCTCCATTGTTTGATTCGTCATCGCTTCCAATTGTATTTGCAGGGGTGATTTCATCGATTTTTTCTGACAATAAATTGTATTGTTCACTGTCGCTGCTAGATGGAGCAGAAGGCTCATAGTCGGCATCACTATCGAACTCCCCATCATCACTTTGTGAAGAACTTTCAGACGCAGTTCCAACTTGTAACAATTTAGAAGTTGTTTTTCTGTTCGCCATCCATTACTAACAACAAGAGACGTTTTTATAAGTCAAACATTGAACTTGCGCAAGTCAAATAAGTTTTACTTCTAGTGCGCGTCTAGTACATATCTGTGTAGGAATACTATGCGAAACTGACGTTTGAGGGCGTCGTCGTCAAGATACTCATGCAATTTGAAGAACGTCCATGAACGTTTTTAAATAAGGGTATCACATCGTGCATATTGGACGTCTATAGACGTTGGTGTCCGTCAACGTGTTAAAAATAATGAAGTAGTTAGTCCTTGTTGGGAGGATTTCGTTGTTCAATTCTTAACAAACCTCTATTTTAATATATTTGCAAATTTAATATGGGCGGCTGCAGCAAAATACCTCATTGTAGGCATTTCCTGTATCCACATCTACACTGGACAATAAAAACTAATACATGCTGTAAACACAGTAGATACGTGTGATGAAGCGCAAAGTAATAGAATAGACATTCTATAGCATTGAGCATTTTAACTAAATAATCACACCCTACGATTAAAAACTACACTGTGCAGAATGTATACATGCACGCATTAACGTTGAGGTACAATATATCAAAAAAAAAGAAGGAAGAACAAGAGGCACCGCGTTTGTATTGACTGAACGGTCTTGAAAAGTAATTAAGTCCGTTGATTGTCATCTTTTCACGGGGCCTTAATGTTGGTTTAGTTCACTCACAATGCATCCACGTTATAATAATAAATAATGCTTTTGTGCCATGGGGGCATGCATGATCCTTGTTAAAATCTGCAAGTCGTCAGTTGTGCTCTTAATAACTTCATTTTACACGTGTCCGTTTTGAAATCATTTTCAGTTTTAATTAGCTCACGCTGCCCGTTATATGATTACTTTAGAAGATGCTGCGAACAGGATATTTTCCACGGACATACATATGTACATACATAGATCTTAGCTTTTTATTTTGGATCAAGACTACACGATTTTAAGATAGAAGCAAAAGAGATTGAATAATCTTTAATGCATAGGGTGATTTATTATCTGACGAATGATATAGATATGAAATTGCGACCTCAGAGACCATGCAATTGTAGATTTGTGATTAAAGAAAATCTTGTCCTTGATTGCGGTCGTGTAATGTGATATAATTAATCATTACAGATACGACTGTGGATACAAGGCTGCCATCAACAAATAATGATACTTCTTAATGAGCGGTAGAGATAAGAATATCTTTTTCAATATGCGGTATTGTTTGATGCAGAAAATGAGTTCTCAATACAAAATAATAAAATGAAATGTACCTACGAATTCTTTAATTAATACAGTAAAACTAGCGGCCACTAAAAAAATCAAAATTGTTGGCCGTTATTCAAAGGTGGCCGCAAAAGACAGGTGATGGATATTACTCAGGCCAAATTCTAAGCAAATATTTTCACATGATAGCTATTATTTTTCTTTTAGAAATAAAATTCATTTGGACATTATTTTAAATGATTTTATTTAAACTTAAAATAGAAAATACAGCGACACATATATGTATGTACATATAAGTGAACTAAATGTGTATACATTTTGTTTTACGGTCATTGGTAATATGTATATGTATAAGTATACGTTTACATAGATTACTTTTATTTTTTGACAAAAAATGCTTCAATTTTTGTTTGTTTTAAATTTTTTTACACTGATTTATAAATTTCACTTTCACATTTGTGTAAAATTTTTGAAATGTCTATACCATGTCACCATTATTGTTACACAGGAAGGAACTCTATATTTCTCTTAATTTTTCGCACACTTCACCTATATTTGACAATGTTGATTTTGGATCTTCAAACTCTTCTATCTCGTTGTTATTGGAATCATCATCATTATTGCATAGTTCTTCAACTATTTCTGCTGTACTAAAATCAGGATTCTCTGTAGGTTTATCATTGCTAATGGAAGCAAAATCGTATAAACTTGCCATTGCACTGCCGACTTTTGGAAATAGCTTAGCAATGGGTATTTCGTCCTCCTCGCAAACATCTTCAGTAGATTGAACTACTTCTGCGAATCCAGCTTTGGAAAAACAGTTTGTAATGGTAGATCGAGAAACCTGTTTCCATGCGGCTGCAATCCATATTAGCGCACTTGTTAGATTTATGCTCTTTTCCGAATCTTCAAAGTCCCAATCACTCTCAACGAACGTTTATAAGTTTTTTTATCAAAAAACTGCGGTATATAATCTTAAAATTGTGAATTATGCTTTTGTCTAACCACTGACAATAGGACGTAGTGTTTGGAGGCAAAACAATTAATTTGACGTTTTCTAGCGAAACTTTAAAATGTGAAGTTGCATTATCCAGAAATAGAAGCACCTTTCGATTTCGTTTTTTCATTTTCATGTCAAACTGATACAGCCATTTTATAATAAGATCTGATGTCATCCAAGCCTTTTTGTTATGTACCCACTCTAAAGGTAATTTGTCGATATGATTTCCCTTAAAACACTTTGTACTTTTTCCAATTACTAAAGGGTTTTCTTTGTCGCCTTCCATATTTACGCAGAATAAAATAGTTAACCGTATTTGCCATGGCGCGATAATACAGACCTGTTTCGTCAACATTAAATGTATCCTTCGGGGAATAATACTTTAAAATTTATGGTAATTTAGATTTCCATGCTTCTACATCTTCCAAATTTACATCAGCGGACTCATCACAAATTGATTTAAAAGTGATATTCTGCCTTCGACAGAAACATTCCAACCAACCATTTGAAGCAGCAAAATTCTCAATGTTTAAATTTCTTGCTGTCTCTAGCGCCTTTTGTTTAACCAATAATCCAAATATGGGAATATCTTTCTTTCTAGCCATGCAGAACCACTTATACACAACTTGATCCATTGCTAGTCCACCAGTCTTAGGAAATTTCCGTTTCTGATTCAAATTACTAGCTTCTTCATACATCCTTTAATATAACTTTTGTTTTTGAGGATATCGTTAATTTGAGTTTTTCCAAATTCGAATTTTTCGGCTAACTTCCGCGAACTTAAATTATACTTGTCACTCTCCTCGATATTATTAATTTTGTCTTTCAGTGACGAACGTTTTCTTTTTAGCGACATATTCAAACATTTCACGAACACAACGATAAACTTAAACTGATCGAATGAACAGGTGTTTTCGGAAACTGCTACAATCAGCTGCTGTTGTAAAAGAATTCTATCGTGTTTCATTATAACTACATAACAATAAACCCTTACAAGTAAATTCTGTCACCTTCTTTAGACTGAACAACAAATACGTGAGTTTTAAAATTTTCGATACAGACGACGACCGTTACTGTGAGGTAAATTTTATTGCTTTTATGCCATAAAATATTGGGAGCGTCTGGCCGTGGCCGCTTTGTAAAGGCGGCCGTTATTGCAAGGTTTGTATATATGGAAATACTCGTATTGTATATTTTTGCAATGTTAAAGCTGGCCGTTATCACAGGTCGCCGATATATACAGGTGGCCGTTAACACAGGTTTTACTGTAACTAATTAAAATCATCCTTAGTTAGCTTCGTAAACTTTGAGTAAAAAATAACTAATTGCGTGGAATTTGCTTATTTCAAACGAATAAGCTTCTACTTCCTCGAAACAAATAAAATAGTATGTAAATGATGTCAGTGCCCTTTTGAACAAACAACGCATCTATCACAACGATAGATTTGCGAGAAATTAGTAGCCTTTGGCTTGGAAATATTTTCGAATATTAAACGGATTCATTTAACGGCATTACTCGCGCAGATAACTTGGGTAATGATGGATTAATAGCCAACGGATGTTGACATTCTCTACCACAGCTCGCACTTTACGGCGATTGCTTAGTCTCCATGAAATTGGTTTACGTTTTTTTTTATTCAGCTTGGAGATCTCTAAGACGCAAGACGGATGTCGCAGCCTTCAGTTTCATTACAGCTTATGGTTGGCGATTTTGTAAAACAAGTTATAAGTTGGTTATTTAAGTGTAAGTCATAGAAAAGGAGGACATTTTTTTATTACGATTTTATCTCATTCGAAAGGAACCGATATTATAAACTTAGTATAATCAACTATCCATTAAATAATATTTATCCCTGTTAAGCCAGTGATACATTTCTAATAGATTCTTTATATCCACAAAAGCATGACTTACGTATTACATTCGCTTGAGTAATAGTCCATAAAGTATCTTGTGAGAAATACTTCAATTATATCATACGATTTAACTTGAATTTTGTCGTTTTAACACCGATGCGATCCTTTTATATTCGTAAAATTCACAAAGCTGATCTGCTAGGTTGTTCCTGTCTAGCGACTTATATTTATGGTAATTGTGCGACTGTCGCGCATTTAAGCAGAAGATGTCGGTGTTCTCGTAAGCGGAAAATCCAGCTTTATTGCATCAGGTGTTCGATTTGAATTACAACTACGGACGATTTATGAGCTTACATTAATTCTTTGTACTTTTAGACGTTTATTTCAATAGGTTATGTCCATCAAAATATCAAGCATCGTCAGTTTATATGCATAATGCTATTTGCTAAAATTAGGTATGTATGTATGTACATAACAGTTGAAGCAGTAGATAGAGAATTAATGCAGCATAGGAAGCGTGCTGCAACTAGCACCCACCAAAAAGTGAAAAAAAATTGGTAGCTGGTGGTAGTTTTTCGTATTAGACCTATTTCGTGCGACTAGTCTTGCTAGAAACTGCTTGGAGCATGCCAAGGGCTATTGTAAAGTTGTAACGAACTGCTTCAACACAAAAATATATTTCAATTTAGTGTGTTTTTCCCTCTGGTTAGTGTTGGACGAGAATTAGTTGCTGACTTCAAATGTATATATGTATATAAATTAGCACTGCGAGCCTAGCTGGCCCACGGCTTGGTTCATCATCTTCTTCCATAACTCCCTGTTCTTGGCTTTTTCCCCCCATCCGGTAATTTTTAACTGCTTTAGATCTTTCTCAACTTCTGTTGTCCATCTTGTTTTCTGGTTGATCTTTTCTTCCCTTTCCACTTATTGAGATTGATATCAAACGTTTGGGTACTCTCGTTTCTATCATCCTTTCCACGTGGCCCATCCACCGCAATCTTTACGTTCTTATTAGCCCTATTATGTTAGAGTTCTTCCAGTTCCTTGTTAGTTCTTCTCATCCATCTATCTCCCGTTTTCTTTCCTCCAAATATTTTTCTAACTACCTTTCGTTCCCAAATCTCCAATCTTCTTTGTACTGTTTTATTTAACGTCCATGTCTCACACGCATATACTAGAATTGGTCTAATTATGGTCTTATACAATCTTATTTTGGCTCTCCTGGAAATATTTTTATTTCTAAATATTCTACTGAGTGATTCTAGACATCGATTTCCCTTCATTATTCTAGATTCTATTTCTCTTTCAACGCTAGGTTTTCTTGCAAAGGGGGTCCCGAGATACACAAAGTCATCCACGTCTTCAAATTCGTATACTTTTCCTCTTTCCGTGTGTATTCCTAAATATTTTCCTCCTTTAAAGTCCTTATCGGACCATTCCCAATACTTGATTTTTTCCTCATTGACTTCAAATGTAATTATGTAAAAATTATGTCTATTAAAAACCAAATTAAAGTCCTCTCTGACATCAACAGCGAAAACTCTCCGATTACCGTGGATGTAATGATAGGGTAATGACATTCTTTAGTTTAATTTTTGCCGCAATTGGAAAACTGAAAAACAGATTTCTCGGAAAATGATTTTTTTCGTGTTATCAGGTATGAAAATGTTGCTTTGCGCAAGATGGGGAGAATAAGAAGAATGTGGAAAAATTTTAATGCATTGTTGGACAATTTTGGCGATTTCACCAATTTCTTGATTAGACTTTCAAACTATTCTTATACTAGTGCGTAGACATTAATAACACACCAGTGATGGCCTAACAGTTTTTTAGGCAGTCCGTTAAGAAGACTCCACGATTGTCCCAAGTTACAGGCGGTGTAACCTTTGCTTGGAACTTGCAAGTTGGTTTCCTTGGCAGAAAGAGAAGCGCTATTGTTCTACTCCTTATTCATCTCTTTGGCCGCTGTATCATTTTAATATCGTTAAGTATCATTCATAGTTGTTCGATCGGGCCAAACAAAATTCGTCAAGATCATTCGTTTGTCAAGGTAATTCGTGGAAGCTGGCCTTTCCTTCGACACCACCAAATCGAAAACTAGTTCAACAACTAATAGATACATAACAAGTTCACTAGGGACCTATTTTGCAAAGACAGGAAGACTGTCAAAATGATAGTAAGTGTGCTTAGTAATCATTGTAGATTAAATAGGTATACATACATATCATAGATCTGGCAGAGGATACTATGAGCAGATTTTGGAAGGAGAAGAAAGAAACGCTGGTGCATGTCTGCGTTATTGCGAGGTCCTGGCGAGGGCAAGGTTTTTAGGGCTGGATGTTGCGTATCTCACAGCACATAGCTACATAAAGGAGTCAAGATGATATACCCTATAAAGAAGGCAAAGTTAGAGGGCGCCTTCGAGGATTACAATAGACCTGAAAATGTCGCAGTGAAAAGTTTCGTATAGCCACCCCAATCCTAATCTCATCAAATCTTCATTCATCGTTTCAAAGCCTTCTAAAAACAATCTTCGTCTTGCTTCATACGATTCAACATGTTGCTTAAAATTCATGAAACCTTGGCACCTTACACACCTGAAAGTTAGAGTTCCTGAATCATCTTTCGTCGCGATTAAGATTGGTTCCTGTTACTTAATAAGTGGTAAGAAAATATTGTAAAAAAGATCAATATCAGAACTGAACACAATCTAGGGGAGTGAATTTTGGAAGGACATGTTTTTGATGAGGCATCTCAAGAACAGATTGAGCATCTTTCTTGATTAGACTATCCTGTAAATTGTCGGCAGTAGACCTTCTGACAAAATAAGGAAAATACATACATTCCTCAGTTGGACACAAGCCAACGGAAAAGCAATAATCAGAATTCAAAGGATATCAGAGGAATTGAAAGGACTTTCTCGATCTGCGATCAGTAAGAACTTCCTAGTATTGCCGAAGTATGTATGACAAAAATTGTCGTCCAAATAAATGTTTATAGCAAGCGTAAGTAGAGATTAGATTAGATTAGATCAGATTAGGGGTGGCCCTACGGGCCTCTTTCACCGCGACCTTCCCGATCTATTGTGATCCCCAGTAAACCTAGAAGGCGCCCTCTAACTTTGCCCTCTTTATGAGGCTTAACGTCCTTGAGAGCGGCCCCTGTATGTAACTCTGTGCTGTGGCATATCTGTGCCCAAAATAAGAAACCTTGTCCTTACCAGGCCAGAATCTGCACATGGCATCTTCCGCTAAGCCTATGTTGTACATATTCCTATTTAGTCTACAGTGACCTGTCAACAGACCTACTAACATTTTGACAGTTTTCCTGTCTTTATCTAGTAGGTATCTGGGGAATTCAGGCTTCTGTTCTTTTAGGAACTCCTTTGCCTGTCTTTGCCTAGGTGATCTGTGTCACCAATCCCTGGACCTATTGTGTATTCATTCGTTGATGGATTTCCTCGTTTGTGATTTGGTGGTGTCGAAGGATGGGCCAGGCCCGACGAATTGCCTCGACGATCCTTGTCTGACCAGATCGTCTGCCGCTCATTTCCCTTCACACCCTCGTGGCTGGGAACCCAGACCAAAGTTAGTTCGCTTTGAGAACCCACCTCGTTTAGGACATTAACGCAGTCCCAAACCAGTTTGGAGTCAACACTTGCTGAACTAATAGCTTTAAATGTTGCTTGGCTGTCCGAGAAGATGGCGACGCTTTTTCCGAGCTCGGTCCATCTTTCCACCTGTCTAATGCAATGGTGGATGGCTGCTACCTCAGCTTGGAATAGCATTGTGTCCTTGCTGAAGCTTATCGACAAATTGCCTTGCCGGTTGTTTTTTGGATGTGTGTGTTCCATGCAAGCCTTTGATCGAACCATACCCCGAGGTATTTTGCTTCTTTGACGTATGGAACCCTTTCACCACCTAACACTAATGGTTGTAGACCTTTCAGTGTTCCTTTCCTAGTGAAGGTGATAACTTGTGTCTTTTGAGCGTTGACTGATAGCCGCTCTTGCTTACACCAGTTATCCCAGCGTAAGTAGATATGTTTTTTTTAAGTACAAACATCTCAACAACACAACCAACAGCGTAAGTAGAGATGTTTGTACTTAAAACTGAAGAAGAAATCTTCAGATTCGAAGCAAAATGATTTTAACAATAGCTTCGATCTTAATCTCGATATAATGTCGTATTACTGCTGAATTGCTAAGAGGCTAAATTTGCATAAGAAATCTAATACATTGTAACCAACAATAATACATAACCTACAATTTGGTAGCACTCACACGTTTTTTTTCTAAACCCATATTAAATTACCATTATCCCACTTTTGAACGACCTCCAATTTCTATTGAAACTCTAAGCTGTTAATTAATATCATTTCGTTCTTCGACTCCAGATCAAAATCTCCGGCCGAAAATTGCGACCACGCGAATGCGCGCGAATAATAGGCACGAAACGGAGAATTTTGATTAACCGCGAAGTAGTCACGATAATAGTACCCGCGTCGCATTAAGTAACGTTACGGAATTAATGACAATATTCTTCGGTTCTTGCACGGCCCCGTATACGCGTCACACATCACGAATTTGCGGCTCGCCGGCTCACTATCTCCCTCTCTCTTCTCCATCGTGTCACACAGATCGGTGTTGTCGAATCGGTGACTCCTTATTTACATACACTTGCTTGTTAACTTTCAAGTATGTGCTCCAATCAAGTGGCTGGCTCCTGAAGAATGTGGGAATCCTTCTGTTTTTGTGTTCCGTTTCTTGTATTCACGTTCCGCGCGGACTGTCTTCTTCTTCTTATTCATCGGGTTCGAGGCGACAGGAATCACTAAATAAATAGATGAGGGAATATTTCGAGAAAATATCACGGACGCGAAAGCAAACTTTCGTGATGTCAGTTGATGGAAGGATCGTCGAAGGAAAGATAAATATTATTTTTAAGTCAGTTATAGCGCTACTACATATTTTTTTGTATAAAATAATTGTGTAATCTTAGCTTAATGGAAATAGCGATCCTAACCTCTAACAATTAGACAAATCACAAGATTGTTTTGGACTAAACGTTCTTTCTTACTTTAAATTTGTATGCATCAACACAATGTTTCGCGAAGAAGCGTTTATTATTCTCTTACTAAATAAACAGAACATTTTGACCAAAGATGCACTCGATGCTTTGTGAAATCTTCATAAATATTCAACTAGTTTTCTGCTTTGGTTTCGCAAAATGCTATGATCTCCTTCTAACGTGTTTAATAAGACTTTAGTCCAGATGGGAGACTCGTAATTTACTGACCAATTCTTCAACACAGAAATTTATTCAAAACTTTGTGAAGAC
Organism: Popillia japonica; assembly: GCA_004785975.1. Taxonomy (NCBI): domain Eukaryota; kingdom Metazoa; phylum Arthropoda; class Insecta; order Coleoptera; family Scarabaeidae; genus Popillia; species Popillia japonica. The sequence goes on from SMLS01063961.1 coordinate 26,174, forward strand.
TAAAGAACCGCAACAGATTTATTTAGCGGTTTTAAAAGATTTACGTGATTTTTAAGAATTTTAATTAAGTATGTCTTTCTTAAATCTTACGTATTATCGTCAGCAGCACGATTATATCTCACAATTATGATTTCCCTTAACGACATATTGAAAATAACGGTGATTTTCATAAAGTTTCGTAATTGCTAATTAGATAATCTGACATACCGTTTCTTACATCGAATTTTTTTTAATGAAACGCCTAAAATATGCTTTTCGGAAATAATTAATTTTTTTTACCCCTTCTTTGTATCACGAAAATTCCTTCTGAACCATACATCTGTCTACAACAACTCACACCAATTGATAAACCCTCGCAGGATATCGTCGAGAACGTTGCCAACTCGTAAAATATAATCGTCCGGCGGTTGTTCCATCGAAAAGTGCGGGTTTTTTCTCGTTATTCTGAGCCCGCGAAATTGATATTTACTTTAAACCGTTCATTATGTTTTACGTAAGAGGGCCCGGCATTATGCAAATTACAATGCGTTATTATTATGTGACGGAGGCGTAAGGACGTACGTCGGCTAACACCTTGAGCTTAATTTACACTTGCGTTTTAATTGTATGAACGAAATTACACCCTTTGCGTTGAGATTTTGATGTTTCGGAATTCACCGCGTCGGTTAATTTTTTTCTTCTCGTTGGTGTTTTCGGAAAAAGAGGTACCTACCAGTTTGCGTTCTCTTCGGTTTACTTTCAACGGGATAAATGGTTGGTGATTATGGATTGTTTGCGATCGTATGAAGTGATGTGCGATAAAGAATCGAAAGTTGAAATTACGCCTGCGTATATGTTGCGATTTTATTTGTTAAAAATACACAAAATATGTGCGGAGATGTTCATTATGGAAATGCGGACGCTATGCTCATACTATCAAATTTGAACGATCACATTTCACATATCACATCCTGCAATAAAGCTATTATATCGTCTAACTAACCAATTTATTACGTGTCAACGAATAGATAATTAAGATATTGTTATTATTGCTATTAATACAGACAGTGAAAGCTAATAGGTAGCGTATACGTATATATTTATGTGCGTATGTACACTTAGCTTATATTATAGGTACACATCCAATCTAGATAGGAAATGTGACTTGTCATCAATCATGATATAGTGTATTCTCTCGCTTAATAAAAAGACTGTATCCCGCAAACATAGACAGAGAATCGCTTGCATAATTTATTAATGTCCAACAATTTATATAAATTATTTACATTATAATAATAATCCGATAATTATAAAGTCAGGATCGTTTATAACCGTTCGACAATATTAATGAAAGTCATCGATTGCAAAAAGCTATTCGATCGACGAACACTGTATACATATAAGAAGAAGCGGTATTTCTCTTGAAATAAATATAAAACAGATAAGATGTGAGTATTGATGAGATCGGAGGACGCGTAGTATGGTAAATTAATTCACAGGTGAGTATGGAATTTTTGTAACGTTTCCTACTTCTTAGTAGCAGTAATTGGAATAATTATAATGTATGGCATAATTATAACATATATTTAAGGTTTAAGTGTCGCAATCGTATTTTTAACAGTTTGATGAGTAATATATGTATTCTTATGACCTTTTTTGTACTTATCTTATTTTCCTGATATTTTTTTTCCGCTTGTCGGTCAATTAAAACACTATATTTATGTAATTGGAATAAAGATCAAATTATTCCAGAACCTTTAAACTTTATTAGGTTTTCGTTACTACTTCTTCGGTGGAATAAAATTAACATTTAATTTGTGTCAATTAATAAACATTTAGCCATGCCTATCAACAAAATTATCTACAGATAAAATATTCAGTGATATATAGGATTATGTTTGCAATATCGTGAACAATTTAAGATATCTATAATGATCCTTGTAATAATAATAATAATAATAATAATAAACATAGTAACATATTTGCCACAGATTAATAATCGAAGAACTACGGAAAAGGAAAATCTCTGGATATCTCGTCAATTTAGTCTCGAGCTACCTAAGACGTAGGAAAATTGCACTGAATAATAAAGAAATGGTAGAGTGCGGTTCAGAAGTTCCACAAGGATCGGTTTTCGGACCAACATTATGGAATGTTTTGTATGACGGTGTGCTTGGACTAGAACTTACAATGGATGCTAGAACCATAGGCTACGCGGACGACTTAGCTCTGATTGTAGGTGCCAAAGATGAGAACAGGCTTATGCATAACACAAATAAATGTCTTGAAGAAATCAACACTTGGATGGAGGAGCATCAGTTGACGCTTACACCAGAAAAGACTGAAGCAGTTGTAGCAAAAGGAGGAAGAAACCGTGGCTGTATAAGTTTTATGTTGAACGGGGTGAGGATAGTGCCTAAGAAGACCGTCAAGTACTTAGGTGTCATAATCGATGAGAAGGGAAACTATGGACAGCATATACGTACACAAAGCCGAAGAAAAGGCTGCCAAAATCACAAGGCTGATGCCCAACATTGGAGGACCAAGGAGCACTAAGAGAGCCATATTAGCTAGTGTCACACACAACATATTGTTATATGGAGCGCCGATATGGATCAAAGCCCTAGAACGGAAGAAATATGTAGAACAGCTTGCTAGAGCTCAGAGAAATATGCTACTGCGAGTAGCATCTGCATAACAGTGTCGGGCTTGGCGCTGCAAGTGATCACAGGGTCCATACCCATTGATCTTCTAGCTCTAGGAAGAACCCACACCCATGCGCATAGAGGCGAGGTGGGCAAACGTCGCTTAGAAGCCAGGCAAAACACTCTCAAAGACTGGCAGAAAAGATGGGAAAGGGAAACTGTAAAGGCCCAGTGGACTAGACGATTGATTGAAAATATTGAAGAGTGGATAAATTGTAGTCATCGAAAAGTCAACTACTGCCTGACTCAGGTTCTCACTGCCCATGGTTGCTATAGATATTATTTAAAATGGTTTGGTAAAGATGGGTCAGACGAATGTATATATTGTGGAGCAACAGACACGGCTGAACACACAATTTTTGAGTGTGACAGATATAGGGATCACAGGGAAACAGCCTACAGATTGACCCACCCACTGATACCGGATACAATAATATACATCATGATAACCAGCAGGAAGAATTGGAGAGTGGTAGACACCATGGTAACAGCTATCATGAAGCAAAAAGAGAGTGAGAGTCAATGAAAGGCAGTCGAACAACTCTGGAACAGGCAGTGTTGAGGTCTAGTGCCAACCCGAACCCCTAATCACCTGGTGGATGGGGGACGTAGGGAAAACTCGGCAAAAAATAAGAAAAAACAGCCCGAACCCCAACTGAAGTTATGCCATGAATGGCGTTTCCAGATGGGGAAATTTGGGGCGGTTCTGACGGTGCTCTTGTCCGGTCTTTAGACCGGCTACGTCCGTTAAAATATATATATTTGCCCAACAGATTGCTCCAAACTAAGGACAAAATGTGTGATGATATTAAACTAAAACTTCGCGACATTGACACCATAGGAGAATTTAGTGAGGAGCGCGCGTAAGGTGTATAGAATGTGGGCGTATACCTCGAGGAGGAACGAGGAACAACAAGTTGAAGACGAGATAAAAGGCAAGGAGCATCAATATTGTTACTAACGAGATTATACACAAATTTGATTCGCTGCAATTGTCATCTAACCTCCAATAAATCAATATCAAATTGGTGAAGTAGAAGCCGATAGTCATACCCACGCTCCGGACAAGAACCTTCCTGTTTGAAGTATAAATATTTTAAAAGCTTTCTTTGAACTTTCTCGACAGTATCTTTGTGGGACGAATAGAATGGATGGCAAATCAGATAACCATACTCCAGTTTAGATCTATCGAATGCGAAGTAGAGCAGTTTAATTGTTTCAATATCAAACGAAGTGGAACTAATTAAAAAGCCAACATCTTCATAGCTGACGTTACGATGTCTTCTCGATGAGTAAAAAAGATGAGGGAAATATCAAGATAAATCCCCAAATCCCTAAAAACTCGAACAAGTGAAGTGTCATTAATAGTATACATAGGCAAATAGAACAGGATTTTGTTTTCTGGTGTAGCTCATAATCCTGCATTTCTTGGCATTAGTTACAAACCATTAGCGGTGCAGCACTCACAATCAGTTAGCCCATTGACTTGACCTTGTAGAAAATAACAATCGTTAATGGAATTCACTGTGGTAAAGATCTTGAGATCATCTGCGAACATACATTTATAAGAACTAATGCACTCCATCAAATCATTAATAAATAAAATAAACAAGAGTGGTCCAAGATTAGAGCCTTGTGGAACTCCTGAAGTAACATGAAACAGCCTAGATTTGTATCCATTATAATCACTAAAGCCAATTACCTTAATTTTTTGTAGTAGTAAATTGTGTTCAATTCTATGGAAAGCTTTTGAAATTATGTATAGATAAGTACCTTGTTTTTCTGTATTAGGACACTTTTTAATTTTTTAACTGTTTTCTTGTGAATAAAAATAAACATCTTAATACTTCCTGAACGTAGTTTTTTATATTGCATTCAAAAGTGTTAAAAAAATCTGGGCGTTCCATTTAAAAAAAAAAGTTGGACGTATTGCCGATTAAACCGGAAGTGAAAAAAATATAAACTGTATTGCATAAAACGCATTTATATTAACTATACTGCCATACCAAATTTCAGAAATCATAATTTTCAAATAACAAAGTTATTCGACCGTTCCGGGACTTTTTACTAACGCTGTATATATACATATATATTTACAAAAGCGGTATGATGAGACTATATACAATAAAAAAAAAAGTCACAGGCAATGCTTGCATAAGATACGAGCCAGGTATCCAGGTAAGTTCCTATAAATAGGTGAAAATTAACCTGTTAAATATCAAATATGTTGATAGTCAGATATGGGGCAACGGTGTATTGTCAGGGTCAACAAACTTGACACCTCACCGGAGGTAAACACAGAGGCCAACGAGCTCGGCCCACTCTGTGTCTGGATCGGTGGTGGTTTCGCAGAGGCCAACGAAATCTCGGCCTACTTTGCGAACGGACGGTGGGGCTTCTGAAGAGGCCAACTGGATCGGCGCCACTCTTCAGAATACTCGGGGTTATATGGGGCCAACAAAACTTCGGCTCACACAACGGCCAGGATGTGCTGGCCAACTGCATTGGCTACGGCAGCCAGGAACGAAAGGGAAGAGAGTTGGCAAGTAAGTTGAATCTAACATCAAAACGCGGCCTTTATACACCCTGGCCAGTACCTTTTTGTGGCATAACATAATAAGCAAAAACATGGTTAAAATATACACAGCACATCAAAACTCTACATATACAGGTGAAATCAAAACTATTTACATATATCTATGTTAGTTCAAGAAAACAATTTAAAAATAAATATAAATTCGGTAAATATAAACGGAAATAACTTCTAAAAAATTGTTCTCTTGCTACGAACGCCGGAGTTTGTTACACACTGTTTGGGTACTAGAAGCTCTATGACAATGCCAGTTTCATCACGAGTAAACAGAAATATCATTGTTCAGAGAAAAAAAAGAGTAAAATGGGATATTATGGCAACTTGTTTTTAAAATGTATATAACTTGAGTTCTTCTGGCAAAAGAGGTACACTGATGCATTTATGCGCCGCGGCGGAGCATGCGCAAAACATTTATTAATATTTTATAAACAATTCGGCGTTTCCGCACAAATTTTCGCATTTTCTGTCATTCTTGGATCCACGAATATGTTATACGATATTATTAATGTCCTCCAAAGGAAAGCACTTTACATAAAATGTCTAATCTAACTTCAAAATAAAATTACTTTTTTCTCGCGAAAATAGGTGCTTCCGCGCAAAAATGTTTGCATTTTCTGCCGTTTTAGGATACCACTAAACCACATCAGAATACATACATAGAACATTATACTAAAAATTTAGAAAATTCGACTTACGACGCTATTCTTCAATTTTGCCCAATTCTTGAGCGACATGTTTCTCATTTTTCAAAAAGGTTCGTTAATTTTATTGAGCACCCTGGATACACGTTACCAAAGTGCTGTTATAAATGTTAATTGGTGAATCCCAGATCGAATAAATTTTGCTTAAATTAAAAAAATGACCTCTAACAATGGCACCACTTCAAAAAATGCAAAAATTCTAGTTTTCCACCACCATGTATGCAATAATAGTATATTACATACCTAGGCGGAAAGTGGTTCATTACCGTCAAGAATTAATTATTATATATTCTACTAAATCATTAAAGTTCCGAAATATAACAGTACCTATTAAATTTTATGGTATTTTGACAATTGCTTTTGATAGGTACTGTTGCTAGGCAACGAAGCAATTAATAGTAATATTTTTTGACAGATAAATAGTTTGACACTGACGTTTCATAAACTCTGAAATGATATTAGCTAGCCGGGAAAGTGACATACGCTAGCCAGTAAAGTGCTGTTACCTACTTTGGTATGTAATAGCGCATTTTCTAACCTATATGGCGGTTGCAAATGTTCACTTTACTAACGGATCGTGAGTAAAAGCTTTTTCGTTCAATGGAACAACTTGAACAAGCATACTCAAAAAACGGGGCCTTAAAGTTTAGGGTTTAAGTTTATGTTTTAGGTTCTATTAACTTTGACTTTTGCTTAAAATAAACCTGTATAACCTGAATTCAAAATATTGCTTCAATGTGGTTATACTAATCCGTTAAGTTATTGTTATTTCGTTAAATGCATTTGTATCCTACTACCATTAAGGTTGTATAAGACTTGTACATTTCTAACCAACTAGTTCACCTAATTAATTATTTATTAGTTCCCGTTAATATATTCGGTATGATTGATAATTTTTCATCGGCCTCATCATAGCTTCCTACGAGAACTACATCGTGTGAGCATGCTAAACTAACGAGTTGCCCGGATAACTCCACGTATAGTATCGCCTCGGTTCGCAACATCTATCTAATGATTTTTCTGTCAATCGACATCGGACGTAGCATTTGACCATTAGCAGTAAAACAAATGAACCGAAATGGTTTCAGCTAATTCGATTAGGTTCGAGTACATAAGCGGCATGGTTTATTATACCAATAGTTTCTTAGAAACAAACGCAAACTTCTAATTTAACTCGCATTCTTCGGTATCAAAGAAACCGAGAAAAAATTCCGGATGACTGCACGCAGTGAGCGGCGCTCTATACGAATCTCGTGCTAGCAGGGGCAGCCGATATAGGTGGGTCTAAAGTATTATAATTTCTCTTTATTAAATTAATAAAATTGGAAATTTGTAAGTTGTCATCTAACAAATTAAATTATAACATCTCCAGCGCTAATATTATCAAAATCGATGTAAAAATAATTAAATTAATGGATTTATTATGAAACTCGTAAGTGCCCCCTCGATGTTGCTCATCATCCGCCACTGCCTACCTGCCGGTTTCTCAGAGAGGTAACGTTGAGCGACTGTTGACGACCGAACAACGAATGCGTTCAATCAATGGCACGATCCACACACGACTTTTCTATCTAGCTGTTCGTTTTGCTCCCGTTGATTGTCGTGCGCTATTACGGGCGGATAGTTGCCATTATATGATTGAATTATGCGTATTTATTCAAGAACGGAATCTCGTCGTCATTTGTATAGCATTAACGAAAGTTTCGCCGTGCTCTCGTATACCTTTTACATCTCTCTTTTTCTGCTCCATGCGAATAGTTTGCATATAATAGCCGAACAATGAGATTTTTCGAATCTTCGCGAATATATACGTTGTAGATAAATTACAATTGATACAGTCCGTTGTTCTTTATAGAGATCAAGGGATTAATTTCGTAGAATTCGTTTTAGTGGGATTTCGTTTAGTTGTTTTGTTCTGTTTAATTGTTAATTATGTCAGCGCTAATAGGATCTCCTGTTATTCAAACGGGACTATTATATAAATTAGCAATTTATTTGACGGCTCTGTTGCCTGCAATCCTGCTTCACTGTTGTGAAAAAAATTAATAACGTTACGCGGCAATTATTTGCATATTTCGGTTATACTTAAAGGTATCAATAATCTCCTGGCACTTTCGATGCTGTACCTGTGCATCTCGCCCATCGCCTGCCACCTTTTTATCGAGTTCCATCAAAATCTTTTTACTTCTGTTACATAACACATTAAACAAATGCATGTAATCATCGTCCCGATAAATATTTATAGAGCGATGATACACTGATAAGTATATCTTGTACTTGTTGCCTGTGGTATATAATTTTATACCTTAGTTGAATTATGATGATGCAAATTTCTGTTCGCTCACTCACGTACAGAAACACCTCGTTTGGTCTACTACACATACGTCCGCTTAAGCGATAACGATACGATCTTTAGTTCGCATATACACTGCCATTCACTAGAATATTATCTAGTTCGTAATAATAGGTTATACGTATCATAAGTTTTGCAAAGTTAAGGTATACTCAAGAACGAAAAAACTAGTTAGTATACCGAAATAGAAATAAATCAATTCAAAAATGGCAAAGACTTTGTGCCACTGACTGTAGTAATTTCTACGTTGTGTGAAAGCTTTAGCCAAAGGAAACGCTACTGTCCACGGAGTAAGTTGGTGAATGTACATGCTTTTGAATATTCTTGCATTTGCAATATATGTATGTACATACATACATATGTATATACTACTAAAACATTTATTGTGTAGTTTTAGAGTTTTATACGCAATGTATTCTCGAAGCTGCCTTATTGCAGGTATCTGTATTAGTAGAGAAGCGTAAACAGAGCAACTTGTTGAAACTAGTAATTTACCATTCTTGTACTGTAGGATGGAGTTTCGTATTTTTTAGAAAATCTTTGAAAATCTAACCCCTTGTATACCAGATCGAAATCTGCAAAAAGAGCAACATTTTCTCAAAGGTACTTTAAAGTACCAGCAAATTTGTTTCTCTTAATATCGGCTTGGAATTGCTGTAGACCATTGAAATATCGTCGATCCCGTAATTTAATTTACGTTAGGCTAGCACATGCGTAAAACATCTGTCAACTGTCATTAAATAAAGTTCTAACCTCTGCACACTATAAGGTATGTTACTGTTTAAAAATGAAATATTACCACTATTTAATAAAATAAATATTTATCATTTATTATCGGTAGGACTTCAAAGTATCTGTGGGTTTATACTTACTGATTTTATTTTGAAATTTGATAGAATTTTATAAAAACAATGAGAAACTTACTCAAATAAAAACACTTAACGTAGAGGTTAAATTTCATAATTATTCTTTATATTATTTGCACGTTTTTATATGAAAAGACCTCTTACAGATAAAGAATTATTACTCGTCATAGAAAATAATGAATTTGATCAACTTGAGCTTGACAACAATCAAGAAACAGATGTTGAATGAGACAATGAAGAAGAACAAAACTCAGATCTATTGGAAACTTAAGCCTCATCGTTTAATTGGACTTCAAGAGCAAGAAATTATTAAAGAGTATGTAGATAATAAACAAGAACATGTGGAAAATGTCGACGACAATCTTGTCGAGGTTGAGGTACAAGATAATAGTGGAAAGGAATAAGAAACAGATATCAATGTAGAGAAGGAACCAGATAAGGCATGACGCAAAGTCGAAATGGCTACAAATCACTTTTTGTTGAGTTTATGGAAATAGCCTTTGTAAATGCATATGTGATTGCTAAAAGATGTTATAATTTGGATGAAGCCTGCAATCTATTAACATTTAGTCGCGAAATAGGTCCTGGCGTTAATCTCTTGCAACAATACATGTAGATTTAGATTTAGATTTAAGTTTAGGGTGATATTGAACTGCGACCAAATGATCTATTGTGCCCCCCTACATGAGCTAAACGTTGTTGGTGTTTGTCCCCAGCTATAGCTCCCCATCCAGTCCAAGGGCTTTAATAAACTGCAATAGCTGTGATGGTTTCAATGAGGGTATTTCCCCCTCGTCAATGACATCTTTACCAAAATGGCTGTCGCGTACCGCTGCAATAGCCACGCAGTTGGATATCAGGTGTTCCGGATTTTCGCTTTCCGCCCCGCAAAACCTGCAGTCGCTATTGTGTTCCAGACCTATCCTTGTCATGTGTTCCCCAAGGTGGCAGTGCCCTGTGAGAAAACCGACAAGTACACGTAGTTTATTCCTACTGAATTCTAGCAACGTCCTTGTTCTTTGCTTGTTAAAATTTCCAAGGAATACCTTGGAATGTCTCAGACCAGGAAGATTTTCCCAGAGGGTTGCTCTGAGTTTCTGCTCCCTGTCTTTGACTTCTTTTTCATAGGTATCCATCCCTATTCCGCAAAATGGTTCCGGTCTCACAAATGATGTTGTGGCGGCCTTCTTTGCTAATGAATTAGCTATCTCGTTGCCACTGATTCCAGTGTGTCCTCGAACCCAGCATAATGCAACTCTGTTCTTTCTGCCTAGATGGTTCAGTTTCTCTAAGCATTCCCAGACTAATTTTGATCTGATGGTGTTAGAACCCAGCGCCATTATGGCTACTTGACTGTCGGAGAAAATTGCAATGCTTTGTTTCCGATACTTCCTCTCAAGATTCAATTGAGCGCATCTTCCAATGGCATTGATCTCTGCCTGGAAGACGCTGGGGTAAGTTCCCATTGGCTCTGAGTATTTGATTCCTGGCCCAAATACTCCTGCACCTGTTCCTTTGTCAGTCTTGGAACCGTCCGTATACCATTTAATGGTATTTGCTTTTAGGGAGTAGGTGCATTGTTCTCCTTCCCATTCTCCCTTATTGCTTATCTTCGTGAGAAAGTTCTTCTCGAAGCTATATTTCCTAACCATTTCGTCCTGCGGTAGGCTGAAAAGTGCGGAGAGCCCCGCCAGAGATGAGCCAGCTCTCTGGCTTTGCATCTCAGCTCCACCAGACCCCGCTCTGGACAGACGGTACAATGCCCTATGGGCAACTCCCTCCACTACTATGTGTAGGGGCGTAAGGTCTAAAATGACCTCCAAGGCCGCGGTTGGGCATGTTCTCATGGCACCAGTAATGCACACACATGCCAGCCGTTGCAGCTTATCAAGAGTATTCTTGACTGTCACTTGTGTGACCTTTGGAAACCAGGTTATCGCCCCGTATGTTACCATAGGTCTCACTATACTGATGTACAGCCATCGCAGTATGCTTGGGTTGCACCCCCAAGTTCTGCCTGCTAGATTCCGACATATCATTAAGGCTCTTGTTGCCTTATTCATGGTCAATTCAATATGCTTGTTCCACAGTTTGTTTTTTGTCTAGTGTTATTCCTAGGTACTTGACTTCTGCTTTGCATTCGATCACTGTTGCATCCAGATGGATGTCTCTCATGCTCGAAAGGTTTCTCTTCCTAGTGAAAGGTACGATCGTGGTTTTTGCTGAGTTAATGCTCAGCCCCACCGATCGACACCATTCACTAGTGATTCTAAGGCTTGTTTGTATCAGGTCACAGAGAATTCCCTCATACTTGCCTTTTGCTATTATCACAATGTCATCGGCATAGCCTATGCAGTGTACACCGAAAGCAGTCAGCCTGTTAAGGAGTTCATCCACTACCAGGCTCCACATCAAAGGCGAACAAACACCGCCCTGAGGTGTTCCACGGGTGGTTGTGATTCTGATAGTTTGCTTGCCTATCGTTGTCTCCGCCGTCCTCGTGGAGATCACCTCGCCTATCCATCGAGTTACTGCTTTACCCACTCCTCTTGCTTCCAGTGCTCGTGTGATCGCACGATGCGACGTGTTATCAAACGCCCCGGAAATGTCTAGGAAAGCACAGATAGCTGTTTCTTTTTCATCCAGAGTTTTCTGGATCATGCAGGTTAATTCATGCAGGGCAGTCTCTGTTGATCTACCTGCCCTGTATGCATGCTGGCTTTTGTGGAGTGGAACTTCCTCTATAACCTCCATTCTAATATAGTTGTCTATTTCTCCATTGCTTTCAATAGAAAAGATGTCAGACTGATAGGTCTAAAGGATTTGGGGTTTGTCCTATCCTCGTTCCCTATTTTCGGTATGAAGGTGACCTTTGCCCTTCTCCAGTTTTGGGGTATGTATCCCAGGGCCAGACTGCCTCTCGCTAAATTCACGAGATGCTGTATTACTTCTTCCTGTCCTTTCTGCAGGAGTATGGGGAAGATCCCATCCACTCCCGGTGATTTGTAAGGTTGGAAGGTGTTTATCGCCCACTCCATGCGCTTTCGCGTGCAGATCCTTCTGGCAAGCTCCCAGTCCTCCCGTTTGGGCATTCTGGGATTTGCTGTTACTGCCTCCAGATCTGTTTTTTTGCTACCGGGAAAGTGTGTTTCAAGGAGTAGGTTGGCCCTCTCCGTTTCCCCTTCCGTGTAGCTGCCATCTGGTTTCTTCAAGGCCATCACGCATGTTTTAGTTTTACCCATGGCTCTGTGAAGCCTTGCTGCTACCGGAGTGGAAGTGATATTTTCACAAAACCTCCTGAAGTTTTGTCTTTTGGCCTTCCTAATCTCCTTGTTGTATGTAGTCAGCTTTTCTCTGTATTTCTGCCAATCTCCGTCGACTTTTGCCCTGTTAAACAGACGACGGACCTCCGCTCTGAGGTTTGCTAGAGTATTATCCCACCAAGGGGTATCCTTGGCTGGTCTTGTGGAGGTTAGCGGACAGCTGACTTCAAAGGCCTTCGTTATAGCTCCGCTAAGATGTTCAATACATGTAAAACGAAGCGCAACTCTTCAACAGGACCCATAGGTACAAGTACCACCTTTAAAAAATATACCAAACATTCTTTTTACTAAAACAGTATTTGTAAAATTATAACAATAATTTAGTCGTATTATGCCCAAAAATTGTAAAATAAGAGTTTCATTGCGAATATTTACTCACACGGTATTTGAGGGGATTAAAAAAAACGGAACTTGCAAGTACCGTCGGTATACAAAAGGTTAAAGGTTTTCCTCCATAGTTCGTTCTATGAAAATTTGGCCTCCCACTTAGCCATTAAAGAAAATTGCTTTCCCAATATTTTCGAAAACTTTCAAAAATGCAAATTCTATTGAAAGGGCATTTCTTATAGTATTTCTCACAATCAGTAAAACTAATTGTGAGAAGTCTGATATGTATTTCTAAGCATCCTAGATTCAAATATAAAACATCATAAAATAGTGAAATGTACCTGACACAATTTTGGTGTTAATTTAGACGAAATTAGAAGAAGTTGTTCAATACTGTTAAAACTGCACGTATACCAATGGTTTAAAGTTATAGACTTAAAATCCTGTAGAACCAGCTTGTATACATATACCGGTCGTTTTGAGAAATAGGATAAATAAAGCCGGAAAGAGGTAAGGGGTATGAAAATTCGCTAAGAAGTGAGGACGCGTATGTCTATGAACGGTGTGCTCTACAATATTGGTGGGGACGTAGCTCCCTTCACCTCCTCACCGCATTAAATATCCTATGACTCAAAACGACCGGTATATGTATATAAGTAAGTACAAGGCCCATAACCTAGTTCCTAGGAGATTTTTACAACTCTTCATACTCTTCAAAATTCTTCTCCATTAGGATCTATTGCGTGCCGTTCCTTTTTAATCCATTACAGCCAAAATTCGTAAGTCTGTCATTGCTGCTTCCAGCCATTTCTTATTTGGTCTACTCCTTTTCTTTTTTTTTATCGTTCTCCTTCTTCCAATGCTTTTCTATTATGTCTGTACTCCGGCATTCTAATCACATGACCGAACCGTCGCCGTCTCTGAGCTTTGACGTACTGCTCTATGTTACAATATCTTGTAATTCTTTTAACTCAAGATTGGTTCTTCGTCTCCATATCCCTTCCTTTACTTTCGTTCTGTCAAATATCCACCTCAACATTTTTGTTTCCAACACTTCTATCATCACATTATTGTACTTTGTCAACACCCATGTTACAAAACCGTACTCTGCCATCGGCCTTATTACTGACCTGTATATTATGACCTTCTATCACGCTCAATCAAGATTAGCAACAAGTTGTTTTATTTCAAAACTTAGGAAAGGTTAGGGTGGTTTGGATACGGAAATACAATGAACATTCACGTTCTAACGCGAATGATAATTAGGTTGAATTTGGTTCAAACTGACATTGCCATAGCGTTACTAGTACCCAAAATAATTCCACAAACCAGCGAAAAGCCAATTGGGAAATTAGCGTTAAAAAGATTAGAAGAACTCTTTATTCAACTGAATATTTGTCGTAACAGCAATTCTTTACTATTAACTTTACGATTTGCCCATGAATCTTGTTTCATTATCATTGATTGAAATTGAAATTGAAATTAAAATCAAATTTCTTCTTTCTGCGAAGATATTGCCACCAAAAGTTTGATATTTACGATGTACGCTAGCAATTATTTAAGAAAGAGTACAGTAATGCTGTCCATGAATGGATGGTACCACGAAAATCATATCGATAAACTGTGGCTTGGAGCTTGCGTTGTAAATTCTGTAAATGAATTGTTTCTTAAATATGTGATATTTAGCTCTCTTTTTCACATCTTCTTAACGTTGAACAAAGGTAACAGAAACACTACCTCCCTAGATTTGTTCAAAGGTGTCACCCATGTAGAGATTTGGGCATCAAACCCTAGAACAATTTTGTCTACGCCAGCAACGACGAATGTCATTTTTCCAGATGAAATAATTGTGTATTCAAATACTAAGCCAAGGAAGTAGACTACGTATGGTCAAAAGCGAGAACTATCTCATCGAAAATGAAGAACAACATAGGATGAAAATCCAAATGGCAAAGAAAGCAGCCATGGTAATAATATTTCAGGAAAGGAATATAGTGCTCGGCGAAAGGTGCTCTAATAAGGACGTGGGGGAAGATGTTATAAAAGTAGCTTACAGTACTTTTATATATTTAGTTTATTTTTATTTATTTATCATATGTGCTCTATCGATGGCCTCTCTGTATCAAATACTTCTATTATGAAACTTTATCGATCCAATCTACCTAAGCGTTCTAATTCCATTGATACGCAGTGTATATTTTCCATTACGGATTAATGTTAGTGTCTTCTTCTGTTATTATCGGACGGTATGCGCGCAATCAAATTCCGTACACATACACACGTTAAGCCGCGCGCGAATCGAATTTTAAACCTTCGGGGTGTAGCAATGTTTCGTTACCTACCCAGAGAAAAAAACGCCAAGTTATTACACGAGCATCGTGTAACCGAAATTAGCTCCCAATTTTCACACTTATGTACGCCGGATCGATTTTTTTTTCTCCTGATCTACTTCATATAACTACTCGCACGGCCTACAACTCTCGACGAAAAACACTAAGCCTTCGTTATTAGCGTTTTCTTTTTTATTTATAGCGTGTTGAAATTTGTTTTACGTTTAACAAACTGCAATGTGTCAGAGAGAGCGCTCGCGTTTTGTTTATGTAAAATTTGTTTTAATAAAATTCCTATTCTCTTGAGCATTAATAATTAAATGTTGGGACTCCGACGGGGTTCGCTTTTGGGTATACCTACAACCGTGTACGTCCATGTCTTATCAAGTTCTTATTAAAAATCTTGATAAATTACGGCATACATATATCATCCTTAATTAACTTTTTATTGCCGTATTATTAAGAGGCCTGTTTAATTCCTCGCCTTATAAAAAAGAAAATACCGGGGAAGGATCCTGCGAACGTGTAACTTTCGCGTACAATCTTAAAATATGCAACCGACGGCAAGCAAATCATAAATTTCAGTACACCAGCCTATCATCGAAACTTGACAGGACCGTATTGCGAATACACAGGCTCATATGCACGTATGTAGATGTGTATGCGCGCAATAAAGTACGAAATCGAATTACTCATCGTTAATTAGGGTCTTATAAAGTGTTACAATCCGCGTGCGAGGGAAAACGCGAATTTTAAAGCATCAAGTTAATTGCAAGTTTGCATCCTGATCGCGTTAACAATCGCAAGTTATTATCCGGAGAGCGAGGGAAAACACGTTTAGGTGTTTTATGGTGTTGCTTTCCCGAAAGCAGAGAGGCGTGGATAAAAATTTAGGACAAGAATTTTGATTGGGTTTCCAAATATGATGCAAGATCAAAATGTCAATAACGTTGTATGATATAAACGTTTGGGCTGCCGCTAAAACGCTTAAGTAATACAAAAGAAAGAACTCAATTATGTACTTTAAATAATTTCCACGATGACAGTAAAAGTATTCCCAGAAGAAACGAGCACCAAAAGCACGGCCAAAAAAATAAAAGTCTAGATACCTAATTTCCAATTCAAAGCTATCGACGCTTCCCTTTAAAAAGCGTTTCATTTCCCGCGAAAGCTTTTAAAGCTCCGCCGAAAGTCATAAAAACTTTATAAATACCCTTTCCAATTTACGATCCCTTTGAACTTCGCGGAGATGAGTGTAATTTACGTCAAATTTATTTTGAAATATGATTTCCGCCAGGAAAATTCACGGAAAATCTCTTTCTCTGCGAAATTCCGACCAGGTAAGCATGAAGACCGTTCGATAGCCAAGACTTCCTCCATTCGAAATCACGAACGTTTCCGCTAAGCGGTTTTCGGGGGAAAATCCTCCGAAACTCGGAAAAGCTCCATAAACGGTAAACGCGTATCAGGGTTACATGACATCGAGGAGATAGTAATAAAATGCATTGTATGTTATCGGGGTTACCGCAATTGATAAGTAATTTTTCTTCAGCAACGTCATAGAATTTAAATCAAGTAGACGGAGCTTTTCCCTGGAATTTTTAAACAATTGCAACAAAAGCATCCGCTTCCGGAAATACTATCAGGGTAGCATGAGTACTGTGGGAGATTTGAGAGCTTTCAAGGAAGTAGTAAGGAGTGGTGAAGCTTTTAATCGATTTCCTACAATCTGGTCCTTCTAGGCTGTAAATATAGTTAAGCTCAAGTACCACTTAGGTATTATAGGCAGAATATTTACACATGTAGAATTAATTTGTTTTTTTTAGTAGTATTCTTAGGTAAAGATATTATTTTATATACATATGTATAAATGTTAAATTTGAGACAGTCCTCTTACAAAATCAATATTCTAGAGTATGCGCAAGAGCTGTAGTGACGCTCATGTATTCAGTTTAAACGAAGTACGGTTGGTGCGTGATACGTACGGATTTTGCTTAGCTTGAATTCAATGTTTTTCTGTTTGCGTCAGTTATATGAATAGTTTTGTTTGCTACCTGTAAAGATTTATAATTCTTATAGAAATGTTTTATCAATTTAAGCTCTTGACTAGGTTTTTTTGCCATATTTTCCTTTAGTCCTTGAACAGAATTGTTAGAGCTTGACAAAAAAATACATGATATAAGGATCATTATTCTTATGATAATAAATTTACATTTCAAAATTATCTTGCCCACTATATTGTAAACATAATCCTATATATCACTGAATTTCTTTGTCTGTAGATAATTTTGTTGATAGGCATGGCTATAGTTATTTATTTATTATTTGACACATGTCATTTTATTCCACTTACGAAATTGTAACGAAAACCAAATTATATTGTAAAAGTTTTGGAATAAATTTGATCTTTATTCGAATTAGAATGTTGTAATAGACCTAGAAGTGAAAAAGATATCAGGAAAATAAGATAATGTTCAGTATAAAATTACTCCACAATATTTATTTGTATTTCTACATACTGTTTGTGAAAGTTTCATTACACAGTACCTCGATTTTATTAAATTTAATATTATTGTGTTTTACGCCTACAATGCTTGGATATTTCGTTTAATATGGAAACATAAATGGCACAGATAAGGTTGTCATTTTCATAACTGGAAGTTTTATTATTGAATTGACATGCATAACGTTTATACTTTATGAACAGAATCTGCTTTTTTTCAGTATTACTCAATTTAAGAGCAACAAGGCTATTGAATTAGTACAACAGGTTCTTTACCACTTTGATTGAGTTGAATATAGAGTATTGAAACATTTCGCTGCAATATTTATTCAGATCTAATGTAAATAAAATTGGCATTACGAATATTAGTTGTTTGTTTACATATCGAAAGTCGTCATACTAGAGCCCATTTGGAATATATATCGTCAAACATGTCTTATATACAGTAAAACCTCGTTATAACGCTCTTGTACTGACCAGAAAAAAAGAGCATTATAACCGGGAAGGCCTTATAACTTGAAAACCACAAATACTGGTAAGAATTAAAGAACATTTATTTGGGATTTATTTTGAGCTATCGATCATAGATGCGTATTGCTGGAGCACCCTATTTCTGTAGCCTTGTTTTAGAACTTGTATGTCTCCGTAGAGTTGAAGCGTACTCGTGGTGTTGGGTGGGGGGAAAGCAGAGTTGGGCAAAATTCAATCAAATGAATCAATCGAAAATAACATTAAAATTGTCAATTATTAATCGAAGTGCTCGATTAAAATTGAAATTTTTAGTTTTAATCGAAACAAATAACTAAAAAGTTGAAATTGATTTAATCGTTTGTCCGACCCGATTAAATTAATTCAATCGTTATTTTTTAGTTATTCACTGGCTCGATTGAAAATTAAATCTGTCTTGGGTTCTTCGAGACCATTGGGTCACGTTCGAATTTGCCCGATTGCATGACGCAACTTTTGTGATTCCTATACACATCTATTTAATAAATAGTAGGTATACGTAAATAGTATTCCTTTAATTAAATATTAATCATGATTATAAGATAAAATATATTTTAAAATATTGGTTATTGCAATATAAGGAACCATTTTAAAATTAACAGAATAAAACATAACATACACATAAGTAAATTACATTCATGTGTTTGTCCTTATGTACTTTTCTTAGATATGTACATATGTTATAAATACATATACATATGTTGATTTTAAACAGATGAAAAAAAAATGATATGTGTATGTATGTATACCTGTAATAAGTAAACTACTGCATTAGATAAGGAATATGGACAAATATTCAATGACAATGTATAGTATTTATTTAATAAACTACGTACGTATACATACAGGGTGTCCGCGATATACAAAGCATCTTTTTAAGGGGTGATAGCTACAACGATTTAGAAACAAAAACATATAATACACCTTGGGTCTATCTGTAAGCGTAAACGAGAAATTTTTTTTTTTCTAAAAAAACTTATTTGGTCAAACTGTACAAGAAAACTCATCCATATTGCTTCTTAAATAACCAAAGAACCATATCAAAGATTTAGAGTTGAAAATAACTGAAAACAACGATGAAAACGAATTATTTAATACTTTGAAATTGAAGCGTAATGTCATTTCTCTTACACCATACTGTACACGTATTCAATTGAAGCGCAGGTGCAAGCCAAATATCATATGTTAATACGACCTTGAACTACATTCGACCATTGTATCGTACGAAGTCAATGGCCATACGTTTTAAAAATATCCGATCAATAGGAAAGAGGTATCTTTGAGTTTTTTTTAATAATGTTATGATAATAAAATCGATGTTATGTTGAAGTTAGAGTAAAAAGGGCGTGTTTAATAGCAGCTTTCGATCGGTAAATGAAAATTTAAGTTGTATTTCTAATAATAGTGCAATTATGTTATGGCGCTTTAAGCTCTTTCGCAAAGGCTACTACAAAATTTAGTTCTTTTCTTTTATTTGTGATAAATTGCTGGTCCTAAAAAGACGTTTTTGAGAGACAGGAGAAAATGTATTACAGGAAAGCCTCGATGTGTTTCCCATTTGCAAGAACACACGCCTGTAATCGTTGGGTACTGATCGGCTGGCGCTGTACAGTATGTGTCGAAGTTTGTGACATGAGAAATAAGTTTTTTTCTCGTTTACGCTTACATATAGACCCAAGGTGTATTGTATGTTTTTGTTTCTAAATCGTTGTAGCTATCACACCTTAAGGGGGAACTATCAGGTTGAATATGAGGTTAAAATTATTTGAATTTTCAAAGCTAATAAAAAGGCAAATCTCTCTTTCGACTCTTTCGAAAATCAACTGGATAGAGATGGTAATCTCTACTTCATGAGGAAGAATTACATTTGCAACACGCTGGCGAGCTCCTCCTCATTATGTTCTTCCAGTACGGCAGTATTCCTGAATACATTTTTGCTGTGGGGTTACTTAAATTAAGTCTATTGAAGTTTCACCTCAACTTGAAAATTTAGAAGTACTTCGTCACAGGATTACTGCAACCTGTCGTGGAATTCAAAGAAAAGTTTTTGAAAACGTACGTCGCAGTTTTATACATATATGTATAATACATACATATTCTTTGCGTTCTTTCTGAATTTGCTTTTCTGTAGTTTCCCAAATTCCACGGCAAATGCGGAAAGATAACATCTTAAGTCGGTCTACAGTCGCAGGCGTAATAATAACTCATGGCCAGCCGATGCCCCCTGTAATTGGCGCAAACTGTTGGGGGATGCTAAGGCATGAATTATTATTATTATTATACCATACCATGTCATCGTTATTGTTGTTATTTGTAAGTATGTGTTCTTGTGATTTTGATATAAATCTTTAGTTTTTTGTTCATAAATACATATATAATATGTCGGCATATTGTAATTTTCACACATAAAATACATACCGACGCCATAAACATAATAATCTTTTATACTAATGCCACACTTCCACTATTTTCAAATATCGCGCCAACTTTAAATTAAAATATAATTGTCTCGTCCCGAAATAGACACATATATCGTCGTTTACCTTTTCAGTGGGATTATACGATCAAGGTTACGTTACATATTTTGTGGATATCTCTTTCTCATATGTTTCTCTTCGTTGCACCCGTTGTAATGTTGTAAAACTTCGTCGACCTAATAATATTGTGCTAATGCATCGACAATAGTACAAGTGGCGCCGCGTTGTGGCGATTTATGGCGAATGCAACTAGATAGTTCCCCCTTAAAAGCATGCTTTGTATATCGCGGACACCCTGTATATAATCGTGAATTAATTCAACCTTTAAAGCAAAAAATGTGGTACGAGGAAAAAAAGATTCACAAGTACATTCTTAATTTGAATATTTCCCCAGAATTTAATTTACATTATTTTCTGTACGGCGCACTTGGTTGCCTGTTACCTTACGAAGTGTATAGGTGTTCAGATTTAGTCCGGTTGTGTTAAAATTAAAGATTAACGATTAATAATTCATGATTACATTTTTACTTATCGACTAAAAATTAATTTAATTCCTAATTAAATGAATTCCGATTAAATATCCGATTGATATTTTTAATCGGGAATTCAATTGATTAAAAATTTAATCGATTGATGCCCAACTCTGGAGGAAAGTCAACTTTTTTAGATGTACCTAGCGACACGTTCTAATTGTACGATCGAAAGCACAAAGTAGAGCCTACGTATGTACCGTGGATAATAGACAGTTTATTGTATTCAACGGCTCCGTTAAAATATGTGAAGACAGATGTGCGATGTTTGCGTTTATATATTTTTTTTATGATTTTGCTGGATTTACGAATGTGCAAAATTGAAGGCATCTATTATTTGCCATATTTTCGTAGAAAGAAAATTGTTTGAGTTTCACATATTCCGAATAAAGCAGTATTGAATTTTTTTAAAAGGTGTCTCCGTTGTTTTCCAGATTAACTAGAAGTAGAATTAAAGCAGACATGTTAATTATACAATAAAAAACAATATCTTTATTACTTTTATTTATTTGCTATGGGTTAAAATAACAATGAAAGTATAAAAATCCAGGATATTAAACGATATTGTAATAAGGACTATTATTATTCAATTTTCATCGAGATAGTCACCGATGCTTGTTAATAATGAGTACATCCGCCATTATTTTGAACTACTTCTTCCAATATTGACGGTATAGACTCTATTAATATGTGGCAATACTGCTCGCTCACTTCTTCCCATTCGTGTACAATTTGTTGCCACAGTAAGATTTCTGTCTCTTCGTTCTATATTTTCTCTCATTCATTTTTTTTAAATAACCCCATAAATTTTCAATAAACTGATTATAAAGCGATATTAGTGATGGCAACATAATATTCTCTAATATTTTTGCAGTAGTTATGAACCAAGAAAGGCGGTGGTGGCAATGGCTTCTTTGATTTATTCTTACCCATTTTTAAATTTAAAGAATATAGGTACTGTAGCTTTTTTAACTCTTCAGTCTCCGCGTCTGCAAGACACATTAACACACTCTACGTACCCAAAATTACCTATGTTAAATATTGCGATAAAATAGAAATAGATGCGCTACAACTCTCACTTGTGACGACTGGTTTAAAATAATCTACAGGATGTTTCCAAATAAGTGCGAAAGTGTTTTTTTCTTAAAATTGCCAGAGTTAAATGGCATTTTGTGGGCGGCTTCTACCAGTAAATAAGCTACCTATGAATATTTTTTTTAACTTTGAGGTGATGTTTTAACGGGATGAAACATGCAACCCCCATTACTTTAGCAGCACTTTTTAACAAAATAACATTCCTTTATTTAAAAATATCTGTTGAAAAAATGAATTTTTTGAACCCTTGTACTTTTTTCATACAAGTAATAGTTTCTTAATAAAAAAGGAAAATAACCAAATAGTGTCAATTTTGATATCTGTCAAAATTACAACAAGTTGTTCAGCACCTATCGACACACAAAATCTTTCCCATGTACACACATTTCGTTTATTCCTGATTCTCAGTTTAGAAGGTCCTAGAATAAAATCACTCATTACACTAGCTCAAACGGTAATGGAATATTATTTTTGATGCAGCATTCCCCCAACGTCTCAGCTACATCTAGGTGTCACGACCACCTCACCCAACATCCTTACGTTGTTGCAATCAAATTACGCGGCCTCTTACTTGAAGTTACAATGATAAAAAACAATGTGTATTCCATTTGTGTTACTTCTTTTTTCCAGATTACTTGCAGTGTATGAAAAGGTAAAATCGTTTGTTAAACAATTGGAATGTTACTGTAAACTTTAAACTTTCGGCTTTAAATTTTTTGTTGAAATGCCTAATTAAAGTGGTTAATTTACCGCACATTGATCATTAAAAAAGAAATACTTGAACGGGGTGGAAGTTGCTTCTAGTGAATGGACACCAGTCAATATTTTTCTAGCCGCAGAAATATTACACAAAACACAATCATTAATGCATACTTGTGTCATTTTGGGACTTATTATGCCCAAAATTTCTCCGAATAGGTTGTAAAGTCAATTTTTGGGCTCTGTAGTTGCAGAAAACTTTCTATGTGGTACGTCTCTTGAAGAACGGATTCCCGAAGAGATGGATCTTTTTGGTAAACTTAATATATAACGATAAAGACACGTTCCTTCTTTATTCTTCTATTGGGAAATTTTACTATAGGAACGAAATCCTTATTGTCAACGTCGTCAATACTCACATTGTGCAGGTTATCCATTCTGAATTTGCCTTACAGTCCCATAGTTGCATAACTTAAATGAAAAAGAATAAACTATTGCGAACAAGAAGAAAGATTCTCTAAAATTCTTACCTTTGTAAGTGTTTTATCAGCTGCGCTTTGTTTTGGGGAACAAACATTCGGTTGCATCCGCCGATGTAATTGGATCTATCTTATAACGTGAAGAAATAAATGGCGGAGCCGACGGTAATCGCAAGTTCGGAAACGGCTCTAAATATCATCAATACATACAGAGATATTATGCACTTAGCATACTAATGAACAGCCTGCTGTACGTCTAGTATGGGCTCCTATGGTTAAGGCAGGAGTGTTAAAATTGTGCAAAATTGTGAAATACTGATCTATAACTCTCTGTGTAAGTAGAAATTTTGTTATTGTATACAACCAGCAACCTAGACGAAACGATTACTGAAAGACATGTTAACAGAGTACAAACACTGCCTCGATAATATCTCTAATTTATATCGGGCTAATTTAACATTTTTCTCGATGTACATACGTGTATACATATGTATGTATGTGTATGCGTTCATGTAGTTTTGTACGGAAGAATCGTGCTTCGTGTCAGATACGATAGCACGAATTCCGTGAGATGAAAGGAGAGATTTGATAATCCGCGCGTCTATCGCGTAACGCTCCCATTAAGGTGTTGGGAAATAATTTGGAGCGCTCCAATTCTAATTGATTATACGAGTATGTGTGTGTGTGTGTGTGTGTGTGCACTGGTAGATTGCGTATGTAGCTGCCGACAGCACGTACATACATAGATGCGCAGAATTTTACTGTTACGTTAGCGGCATCAGATTTCGAAAACGGTCAGGAATAAATCGTGTTGAAGTGAAACACTATCGATTAAAATATATCTCATTTGCAATTTCAAGATCATTATTCAAAAATATAATAGTTACACTATGTAGGTACTATCGAGGGCTTAAGTAATGAATCAGACTTGAAGCGACATGGCCTTCCGCAAGTATTCGACAAACTTGACTACTTGCACTTTGCGGCTGTAATTAGAATTAGAGACGGATACCTAGCAGGTAAATTTCAGCTAGAAAGATTCGCAAGAAATGTAAAGCGATATATTATAATTTCACTTACATAGTTGCATTTACTCTTTATATTTAAGGAAAGCTGACTAGAATTCTTAACTAGATTTCGTCAGCACAAGCTGTTTCTTTGGAAAAGTAAATATTGTTTGCTATTACACATATATGGAAAATACATGTGTTTTACACATGTAAATTTTCAATAATATGCTTTTTAATATAATAATACAATTGTATTTATAGAAAAACGATTTTTTTCCGATGCCTTATTAAGAAACGATTTAAATGAAGTAGCATTTTAAAGAAATTTATATTTTTTAATATTTACGCAACCACAAAATAATGAATTTAGTTTTAATTTATTAAGACATAGGTATAATAAATGTATTTAGTTGTAGTTTAGATATTTTTCTTTTAGGTCAATTCAAACACTATTAATTTGATTAAAGAGTATTTATTTTAGAACCTTTATAACTTATTAGATATTCGTTACAACTTCGTCAGTAGAAGAAATTGGCATTTAATTCGTGTCAAATAATTATACTCTATTTTTACTTTTACTACTATTTCTATTTTTATAATTGGATATTATATTTATTAACTTGTTGGGCAATGTGTTTTGTGTATATAATTCTACTGAATTTTGAATAATATACACTATATTACAAATTAATTCGTTTAATGAAATATTATTATCTATTAAAATTTTGGGCCTAAAGTTATATAAGTAACTTATATAACGTAATAAATTACACAACCTCTTAGTTATCTTGTAAAATTAGAGAGTACTTCAGGATTGATTAGTTTTTGATTATAAAATTACAATTAATTTAGTTCACAAGAGTTAATTGTTATGGTATATGTCATGTGTTATAATACTATTACTCCCTTTAAATTCTTAATCTCTTTAAAATTACTGGGAGTGCAGTAATTTTATTGTATATACAGGGTTTTCCACGGTAGCCGTTCGTTAGAAGTTTCCGAGGTAAAAAAAACCTGAACTCTCTTTCATTTTAAAATATTTTATGCGTCTTACCACTTCCGGTTATACCGGAAGTCGCCATAAACTTTCTTATTTTAAATGGAACATCCTGTATATTATTTCACTTTTAAATTCCTGAGAAAATTCTATGATGAGTTCTATCAGATTTCCTTATACCTATTTTCAGCTGCTACTTCGATATCTTGATTTTTTTGAAAATTTTGAAAGATGTAGCGTTATTTGCAACACAGTATCTTTAGCCCATTTTCGACTGGCAATAAATACTTCTACGGTAGATGGAAGCACAAGAATGACACTTTCGAAATCCACATTGACAATTGATTTGTCGCATATAGGGTGTCCAAAACTGCATGACCAATTACAAAATCTTCAAAGTTGAAAAAGTTGTTTTTTT
>SMLS01063962.1:0-51243 GCA_004785975.1 Popillia japonica
CCATGTATTAAACTTCGTACTGCACGTTATATTAGAAATGGAAATCTAAAATCGCGCTATTGTAATAGAAAATGTAGTTAGTCACGCTCGTACTATTGAAGTTCATCTAGCACGGAAAATCTAAGACATTTTAAAAACGAATAACAAACAAATACGACAAAAAAAACAATTTGTATCTTCCTGTAGATTAAATTCTACGCAGAGTTAATTTAATGAAACAAATTAGAAAAGTAGACGCATAAATTTGGATCCAACCCATACCCTACCTATGTAGAATGAATCGTGAGTTCAATATCGTATGGTGTTACTAACGATCGTCAGTTGAAACGAAAGAAAAAACCACACAACCATCATATTTCATCTTGGACTAAATTAAGGTTAGATATTAAATTCTGCACTTTAAAATCTTAATTACGCGCCGTAGATGACCTTATCTGATGTGATCTACATTTCTGTTTGCATAAATCAGATAGTTCCCATTCATGCTGCCAAACCTAGTGGAAAGAGAAAAGTTGTTCTTTGTCATACGAGGTTCGTTCAAGAAGTTTTGCTTAATTTCTGCTACTTTATTTTAGAATTTTGTGTTAAATAGTACACGCAATAGGAGGGTGGGTTAATATGTCTGCGACTTTTTGGATATTCTGAAAGGGCAAAACTGCTCCTGTCAACAGACATCTGTCAGTTGACTCCTGTTAAAATTAGAAAATGGAAAAAAGTGAATTCCGTGCGCTTGTTAAGCATTCCTTTTTGCGGAAAAAACCAAGACTAACCTTGATAAGTATTATGGGAACTCTGCACCTTTAATTTCAATTGTAAAAAAGTGGTTTACTAAATTTCGTTGTGGCCGTACAAGTACGGAAGATGCCGAACGTTGTGGACGCTCAGTTGAGGTCTGTACACCCGAAACAATTAAACAAATTTACGACATGGTGTTGGCCGATCGGAGATTGAAGGTGCGAGAGATTGTGGAAGTCATAGACATATCACATGGCTCAGTGGTTTCAATTTGGAATGATCACTTGGGTATGAGAAAGCTTTCCGCAAAATGGGTGCAACATTTGCTCACAATCGACCACAAACGCAATCGTGTGACAACTTCGCAGGAATGTTCGTCGTTGTTTAGCCGAAATATGGTCGAGTTTTTTCGCCGTTTCGTGACCGTGGAGGAAACATGGATTCACCACAACACACCAGAGACAAAACAGCAGTCAAAACAGTGGAGTTCTCGGGGTGAATTGGCGCCAAAGGAGGCCAAGGTGGTTTTGTCAGCCAATAAACTCATGGCAACCGTCTTTTTGGAATGTACGCGATATAATACACATTGACTACCTTTAAAAGGGTAAAACAATTAATGGTGAATATTATGCCAACCTGTTGGGTCGATTTAATGAGGATTTGAAAACAAAACGACAGCATTTGATCAAGAAAAAAATCTTTTCTCCCAGGACAACGCAAGGGTCCACACATGTGCTGTTTCCATGGCAAAAATCCATAAATTAGCCTACGAATTGCTCCCTCCGGATTTAGCCCCGAGTGACTATTCCTTGTTTCCTAACCTGAAGAAATGTCTCGGCGAAAAGAGATTTGACTCCAACGATGACATCATTTCACAAACAAATACCTATTTTGATGACATCGACAAATCTTATTTTTTGGAAGGGATAAAACAATTGGAGAAAAGCGTATAGCTATCGAAGGAAACTATATTGAAAAATAAAATTCTATTCACTACTAACTGTGTACGTTCTGACAAAAGCTGAAGAGGTGCTTCGTATTACTTTTAATCGGTTCTGAAATAAGTATTAATTTGAAAACTGATGATCTTTTTCAATTTAATTTCAACGATCATAAAAGCAATAAGAAATATTTCTTTTGAAATGCGTTTTATGACCGTTGCCTCACGAAAACACTTTACCTAACAACAAAACAATCTTCATTGTTGTGTTACAGAATAAAGACTGTGAGTTTTTTTGGCACTCTCGGCAGACATGGTACGGTTGGTGTCAAAGGAATTTTGGGCATGTTAAGTACGACATCAGATCTATCTTGGGGTCTATCAGGGTTGGAAAAAAACAATGTGAACACTGCTTGAAAACCTTTCTGTCTCTTGTCATTCAGCTTCAACTTTCGACCACTGTTCTGCTTTCTTGAATGATGTTTTTCTTTGATTCCAATATGTTGACATTACAGTGGACGACAGTCTTCTTTCCCTTCCAACCTAGCATGAGTCCAGTCATTGTTACCGTGGCCCCAGCAAGTCTGATCCCAACAATCGAGCCTCTACCAGCCATATCGGAGTAGTTAGCCATCACACAATTGTAAGACAGACCAGCTTTGCCTGCTTTAGCCAACAAAGTGAGGCCTTCAATTTAGCAGCACACTTTTTTCATACATTTAGAGATTCTTGTGTTATACTAGCTATTCGATCATTGTCAAAAAATCTTCGAATTCTGTTAGACACTGCTGTCTTCTACATCATCGTCATCAGATTGAATGCAATTTTCCTCAACTATTCTTGATGCGTTTCTGATGTCAAGAGGATTCGCAAATGGCTTTACCTTTGAATGCTCGCAGAGAAAAAAATCTCATGCAATTTTGTCTGGAGATCTAGAAGGACAAGGCAAATTTCCAAAGCACAAAATTGTATGTTGGTTAAAAATTCTCGCATGATGTTTAGGGTTCTGGGATTTTCGGCAATATGAACTATTGCTTTATGCTTCTCTAAGAAGATAAACATTTTTAACTAGTTTATGTAACACCTACAATTCATAGCCACATTTTAACATAACTTTCATATTCACAAAAATAAGCACTAGTGATCATGGCCAATTTTTTTGTGAATAATTCCAGTTTTAGCTGCCCAACGTCCAAAGCTTTCTTTGTTTACACTCGCAAAACGTAGCCTAATTGCACGCAGCTCCCTTATTTGGCAGTCAAATACTTTTCCACAACTATGTACCAGTATTGAGAAGTGAACAGTGATTGAGGTTGGCACCCCATTTGTGGTGTACTAGGTACATTGACTTAACTAGCTTTAAACAAAGCACTGGTTTGTAAATTGAGTTGGACTACGTACATTGAGGTGCATCTATAGATGAGCCACCAGATTTGACTTAAGACTTTACTTCTTCACATATTTTCCAGTGAATAAATACGTTTAGAATACGTTTTATACGCAGTTATAGCATGTCTTTTTGAAGGAAAGCAAAATTTCACGTTAGTACACAAGTAGTATACGTGTCAACCTAGTTTCTTTTTTCCCTCTCATTTTGCAGAACTTTCAATAATGACTGCTATTAGTGAGTCGGATTTTCATTGACATACGTTTACACGAATGTGCAGCAAACTGTGTAGTTAAAATTATATGCGGAATAACGTAGTAATTGCATATTGTGCGTCCTTATCTCCGCTTATCTCTCTCTATTAGGTTTTCTATTTATTCGTATCGCGTGAATCGCTCATGTGAATGGAAGACAAAGGTGGGGGAGTCGTTATTATGATTATTATTGTTATTCAATTTAAGGTCGTGTAATATTTCGAGTTTATGATAAACAAATTCGCCCATAATGAGAACAAGTTTCTGTTTATAGTTTCGTTTAATTTGTTTTGAGCAGGATGTGCTTTTATGGTAGGTAATTTTTGTGAAATATCAAAATCTGATCGATGTAACGAAGATGTAGAGGATATTTTATACCGATCGTTAAAAAATTGCGTTCGCTTCTAGTGCCATCATTATCATTGGTCAATTATAACGACTCCCTTCATGGTAGCTGACCTTTACCATAATAGGGTGTGCTTAATTGGGTGTTTACATTTTTACATTTTTAATTTAGCACATTGTACTTTTGATGGCTTCGGTAATAGAACGTATTACGTTTTAGAAGTTATGGGTTGCTAAAAAGCAACTATGCGCATTTACGATTCATTGTAAGCACTTAACTACAAACGTTGTAAGGAGGTATCATGGTGTTTTGCTATTGGACACAAAGTTACAATAGTTAAGTATAGAGCAATAAACCGGAGACATACAATTTTTATATCTATTAGAAACATATAATTTTATTACAACAATTATGTGTTGTGACTAACAGCTACAAAAGGGACATATTTTTTACTTGAACTAATCCTAGTCTTAACTTTGTATTTATTGTTAAACATAAAATCCTGAAGTAGCTGGATTATAGGAAGTTTTGTCACAGCAGTAACTGGGGAATCACAGTATTACTTTTGTGTAATACTACTTGGGCGTTAAGTTCTTAGTAAATGGACTTTTATGACTCGTAGTTAATTGATAAAGTTTTTGGCGATACTAGTTGAAACCACTGGAGTTTTTACTCGGAAGTTTGTCTGTGCAAATGTGTTTAGTAACGTTGTTAGTGCATTATTTCCAGTATAGAAATTTTATATGAATTTAAAGCCTTGTCCTCGCTAGCCAAATTAGTTGAATTCAAGAACTTGCGTTCTAGTAACTTTAAATAACAAATACTAAACATTATTTGTTTATTATATTATTGTTATTTCTAAAAAACCTTATTTGGTCAAACTGTACAAGAAAACTCATCCATATTTCTTCTTAAATAACCTAAAAACCATATCAAAAATTTAGGGTTGAAAATAACGGAAAACAACGATGAAAACGAATTATTTAATACTTTGAAATTGAAGCGTGGTGTCATTTTTCTTCCACCATACTGTACTCGTATTCATAAGAAGCGCAGATGCAAGCCAAGCATCATCTGTTTATACGACCTTGAACTTGTATCGTACGAAGTCAATGGCTATACGTTTTAAAATAAAGGTACCTTTGCGTTTTTTTTAATAATGTTATGACAATAAAATCGATGTTATGTTGAAGTTAGAGTGAAAAGGGCGGATTTAATAGCAGCCTCCAATCGGTAAATGAAAATTTAAGTCGAGGAAAAGTCGCATTGAATGAAAAAAATGTAATTACTGCAATTATGTTATGGCGCTTTAAGCTCTTTCGTAAAGGCTACTACAAAATTGAGTTCTTTTCTTTTATTTGTGATAAATTGGTGGTCCTAAAAAGGACTTTTTTGAGAGACAGGAGAAAATGTATTACAGGAAAGGCTCGATGTGTTGCCCATTTTCAAGAACACACGCCTGTAATCGTCGTAAATCTTGCACTGATCAGCTGCCGGTGTACAGTATGCGTCGAAGTTTGTGACATGAGAAATAATTTTTTTTCTCGTTTACGCTTACAGATAGACCCAAGGTGTATTATATGTTTTTGTTTGTAAATCGTTGTACCTATCATCCCTTAAAAGCATGCTTTGTATTTCGCGGACACCCTGTATAGCAAGTGCTGCAGTGGATAGATAGACAAGCAAATGGCGTACAAGTCACTGCAGCTGCATCCACGAGCAATAAAGAGTGTTGTCGTGTGAATTCAAAGGAGGACGTGTTAGGAGTATTCGTGGATTTCTTCATTGATCGAAAAGCTGGGGATGGCCTGATGTTTTTAAATCTACCTAATCATAAACGAATCGTGTCATTCTGGAATACAATGCAACGAGGAGTGCCGCAAGGGGAGCATATTGGTGTTTATCTGATTAAGGTAGGTGGCTTAAAAAATATGGATTACTTAAGAAGAATTAGAACAAAATATACTGGACAGAAGAAGGTAGAAGAGCACGAGGAAGACCAACTGGTCAACAGAGGCGTGCCACAGAGTGTTAATTCAGACAATTAGCTCTACAAGACCGGTTTGCTACAACGCTGAGCAATATCGCCGTATTCGAGCATTTGGACTTGTTCATACCGTCCACGATTAGTGCTTAGTTTAACTGGGGACCATTGTCGTCAAGGTTTGAATTGGTGCAGAGAACGGCAGAATTGGGAATCAAAATGGCATAATGTCGTCTTCAGAAATGTACGATGCCGCCGTGGAGAGCGACGCCAAATTGGGGTTGCTGTTGAGAGGCATGTAGACAGGACTGTTGGAATCTATTGCTTATGGTAGCCGGTCACCACTTCTGTTTATTCGAAGAAGTCTAACAGCTGCGCGTTATGTTGATGATGTTCTACAAACCAGTTTACTACTTTATCTAGATGGCCGTCTACACATCCTTTTTCAGCAAGACAATGCACGTCTTCATATTGCTCGTCAAACTATAGACTTTCTCCAAGAAGCAGGCGTTAGTGTTTTGCCGTGGCCACCCCATTCCCACTGATTTAAATTCCATCGATCATGTGTGGGATATCATGGGGAGGAGATTGTCTTAGTATACTTTGAAATCTGAAATTGACTTACTGTGCGGGCTTTACAGACAATATCACCACCATTTAGGATTGCTTTGCAGATGACCAGTTAAAACAAATATCTCAGGTTGAAGAGCTTACATAGATTAAATATCTTCAGTTATGTCCTCAAAGTCATGTCTATCACAGTCAATACAAAAGCTGCAATTTCCGCGTTTCATGAATACGTTCAGGGGCAGCTGCCGTATATAGTGGTTTCCTGTGGCCATAGTATGCAACAATTCTCAACTCTTCAGTTGTGTACTTTAAAGAAATGTTGCAATTAGTGCTACTACATATTTCAATATTGTTTGCTAACTTTTTCTAATGATTGTGTCAATTACCAACGAAATTAATTAGAGCACTCCGTGTGTATGATTTGGCTGTGAGTCACTGTATACTCGACTACATTAACGTTTGTTGTTCGCAATCCCCCTCCTTATATAAAAGGCCATTTGTTTAGGGCACGCGCTCCTGATAAAAGATAGCAGAAACGCGCTGCTACCCTGTAATTTGACTTTGCACAGTTTATAATAGGCTACATCGAAAAGGTGGGATGAGTACATATTTTAGAGGTGGTTGTGACATGACAGGATAAGCATTTTAGCCAACACCTGTTTGTACAGCTTGGCAATATGATGATTTGTAAAGGAACGTAATATTTTGTAAGCCTAATGGAGTACGATATCAATTTACATAGAAAGCAAATCCGAATTCTTTTTGACACGTTATCTTCACGTGCTATCACAGTTCCGTTCTATTACGGAATTATAAGTTATATGATGGTTTTTGTTCATTCTTTTATTCCTATAAATTTATCCGTCTTCTTCCTGTTACAACGATACCACTGCTTCGCCAATAAAATCTAGATGGGAAGTCGCCTGCTAGGTAACAGGAGAAACGTAACTTGCACGAGATCTGATAAGGGTTACGGTTTGCAGTGGTAGACGAGTTGCTTCTTCGCTCCAAAAGCCCTAATGTGATTCCGTTAAGAAATACTTCTACCGTGAATTGATGTTTTTATGACACAACGCAGGGATATCTGACTTGATGATACACGCATTTCAGTTGCGCTTTTACAGTTATGATGTCATGGAGACTTGCAGTTTCTGATTTCCGCTTCTTTTAAATTTAAATTTGCTACTGCTATATGCATAGAATTATTTACAAGAAACTGTGTAAAAGCCTGCCAACCTTCTTTTGCGCCAGAGAACAAAAAAAATTATCAGATTTGGCTATAAGTGGAAGCCTCCAATGACATAAAAATGAATGTTGTAGATGCACAAAATTGCAGTGCAAGAGAGAAATCTGAGACCTACAGGCAACTTTATTGGAACTGAAATAAAGGCAGTCATAAAATTAGATAGTTTGGTAGCAAAATAAAAACTATCGCATACGGTAAAGATTTTTGGTCAGTCCATGAGGGCTGCCTACTGAAGCATTACGAGGGTGATCCTTAAGCAATAGAGTAGCAAGCAGGTAGAGGTCTACAGATGCAAAAGATTCGCCATAGAGCCGATGAACTTACATCGAAAATGCAGTAGCATGATTTGCGAATTGTTTAGCAGCCTTAACGTCCCTCATCCAAAGTAGACGGTTCTTCTAATTTCATTTTCAAATTGGTCGAGGTTTGTTTCCAGCTCAATGGAGTGGTGGTTAGAGTTGGCTCAATCTGGATTCACTAGGGACCAGACTCAGTTTTCTCACATTTTTTCTATTTGCTCTGAGTTGTAGAGTCCAACTTCTTTGCCGGAGAAAACTAATTTGTTCAAGCAATGGATAATGGATGGCCAATATTGGAGACACAGCCAAGAAGTTCAAAGAATTTATAACAAGATGCTGACCTAGACTGTGTGCTACATGTAAAGTAACCTGGACAAAAATTCTATCCAAAATTACCAGCAAAATAATAATTCCTGCGGAGATTGTTTCGTTAGTGGCCAGCAATAGGCGAGCGTAGGTGGTCACCAGAACTGGAGAGGAACGTTGAGGAGGAGATGTATTTTTGTCCATAAGATGGGAAAAATCAAATTTAGCAAAAGAATCCGCGTTAAGACGTTAACGTAAGAAAGAAATGGCGCTATAAACGACAAGATTGATCTCAAACAGTGATCAATGGCTACTCTGTGCAAAAAATGTATCATTTTTAAATAGACATCATAGGATGGGCTAAGTGGGATGCTGATACCCGACACATGAATCATCCAGGCTAAAGTGGACAGCCATGACCTACAAGGCATGTGATGAAAATCAAATTGTGGCAAGAGTTGAAATTCAAACCTCGATGATGTGGAAAAATGGTGGTGGCTAGGGAGCTATTGTTACTTACTACAGCTATACGTACTTCATATCCGGGCGGCTAAATAGTTTGTAGTCCTCAAATTGCTATACAAAAAGAAGGAAGAGACAAAGACTTAGTGTAAGATGCAAAGTTTTAGGTTTTATATTTAGCTCTGATTGTGATTCTGAATTGAAGTCCATTCCTAGGAAGCCATCTTGTCAAACTTTAAAATAAGTACTAATTCCCATTACGCCTGCTGATCAAAGGATGTTGTAGCAGAAGCCCGTAAGGCTGAAAATCATCTTTGAATTGGTCCTGTAGTACAGCACAATACTTATCGACGATAGTTTTCAATGTGTTCAGTGGTTGGTGAGCTTGATCTGCAATATAATAGATCACAATAGTCTGGTCGAGGTCTTGAACGCCAGCGGAGGCGATTGCACTTCACCAGAATTTGTGTCAACATTGTCGATAAAATGGTAAAACTCATGTATTCTTTGTGTAAGTAAGAAGAAGCAAACATTACAGCCAATATGGGATGGTCGGATCGGTGAACCAGTTCGTTTGGAAACTTGTGAAACCTGAATTATGATAGATCACCACAATGTATGGCAACACAGCACATACTGGAGGCGAACTT
The DNA here is from genome assembly GCA_004785975.1 of Popillia japonica. Lineage (NCBI taxonomy): Eukaryota > Metazoa > Arthropoda > Insecta > Coleoptera > Scarabaeidae > Popillia > Popillia japonica. The sequence continues at coordinate 9,180 of SMLS01063962.1, forward strand.
ATGGCAAATAGCCATCACCGAAGTTATTATATTGAAGACTCGTTAAATTGAAAAATCTAGCTAGAGAAATCACATAGAAGGCTAAAGAATGTTTTAGATCTCCTGCTCTTTTATGGTTCTAAACGGCGAAAAAATAATATCTTCCAATTCTAGTTCCCAAAAAAGTTAATGGAGCACCGCTAGGTAATGTTTTAGGACCTGTAATACAGAATATTTTTATTTCTAACAGTAGATGAATCCCAATACTTGCATGACTGAAGCATTAACGTTATGCATTTAATAAATCGCTTACCTATGTGTGTTTGTGTGAGTGTGTCTATCTGTATAAATGTATGGCATGGCTAACCTGCAATGTGCTCGCTCCGCGAGAGACAACAGGTGCTTAACAAATGGAAGAGAGAGCTGTCATACGATTTACGTTCCGAAAAAGGTGATCCGCACTTGTACAGTTACCAACAAAAAGATATTACATCATTTATCCATAAAGATTACTTAAAAAAAAATAATTTGGGGATTTTGAAGTTGAGACGTAATTTCTGTTGTGATTCGCAGAAAAAAGCTAAATTTTTCTGTTGTAATATGATGAGCTAGCGGCAATTTAAAGACATGAAACAACAATGAAATAAATAACTACTCGTTGTAGTACAAGACATTGAATCAAATTTAAATGGAGTCATTTACATATAAATGAATTGTTTATGAGAACTTCATTTTAAATGATGGAATTGTTCTATGTTAGTGAGATTTGTTGTTGTATATACATCAACTAATGTGTGAAGAACATGGAGTGATAGAGATCGTAATAGTTTAATTTCAGATAGAAATTGTAATTGTGATTTAAGTACATCAAATTTATTGCATTACATTTTCTGCAATCTCTGGTATCTCTGTTACGCAATTGCGATTATGAACTGTTTCTAAAACAATATACATTGAGTATTTACTGAGCAGGATCTAACGATGTTACTTACTGTCTACATGATGGATTACATCATAAACCATAACTTCGAACGTTTGTTTTACGTTCAGGGAAAAATATTTTTTCAAAGGTGTTCTTGGAATCTTTACAAGCCACAAGTAAAGATGTAACAACATAACAAAAATCAACATAGCGTAACGTTACTGTCTTATGTAACTGTATTGTGTCTTTTAGTTGTTCCACCTATACGGAAAAATATTGTACAGTTAGTTGCAAAATTGTTTATACGTATCTGTTTGTCAAGTTGTTCACTTACATATATAGAAAAATGTTATTAAAGTTTGTGTGAATTGTCAAATTATAACACCTCAATGTAGAAGTAATCCAGTAATCAGTAGCCAATTCCAATTGGCAATTCTTTTTCATTTTCGGGACTATATAGTCCCACAAATAGTAAAGCAGATCACCAATTTAATGGAATGCATTTCTAAAATCCCAAGAAAGCTTTGAAGCATACTTATAGAACAGAAATTAGATCAGCTAGATGCTTCATGGTCAGTCAATCAACCAGTGAAAAATGTTGTTACCAAAGGTAGGAAGCAGAGGATGGTGCTACCATCAATAGGTATGCCAGTCAAAAAATCTAGTGTTCTTAATCTAAATCTTATCTGAAGACTACTACCAAGTGACTTCCAGTTTGCTTCAACCATGCGAGGATGTTGTTTCGAAGCCGTTGTTGAGCTCTTTTGAACCAAAATTTTAAAATGGGTGGTTTCTCTAGCATACAGATGGATTGAAGCTGGGTAAAGCAAAGGTAGTTGAAGCTCACAATTTGAACACCAATTTATTAGAAGGCTTAGAGTTATTCTCAATAATCTAGACTATTCCCAATAATCTAGATTAATAAGTCAACTCAGTATAGATCTCCAACTGCTGGGAAATAATTGAAGTTACTTTAATCTGTAGAGCAATGCATGGATAAATTCAAACGGGCTTGCTACTTGGTTGCCCCAGAAGATAGGCAAAGAAATCAGCTACAGACAAAAACTTTAATATTGACGCTTGATGCTGATTCCCAGAAAATGTTGGAACAGATAAATTTGTGAAACAGAGAACTAACATGATTGGTGTTGAACCAAAACGTAGGTATTCACAATGGTAGGTAAATGCAAGTGTTTCCTTCTGAAGAATACCTGGATGAACTGAAACATGTCTTCTAACTAGTTCTTGCTTCTCTCCGAAAATGGGCAAAACTGATCAAGCTTACAAGTTAGGGAGTTGGTAGTGTCTTTCCCTTGAATGCAACTTGATGCCCTTTTTTGACAACTAAGTCGATGAAATCTTAGTCTTCTTTACTTTATAAACTCTTATTATGGGTCGTGCATGATGAGTCTCCAATCTGTTTTTTTCCCTCAGGAAAGACTTTGAGAGGGTAGCGTAGGGTTTTATGCTCTCTTGCTGAACGCGTTGAAAACTTCCGTGTACTGTTGTGCCTTTAGAATTCTTCTGGAGAAGCTTTATTGGCAGCATTAGTAGCACACACTTTTACCTAGCAAAGTCTAACAGCTCGTTTGTTGGTGAAATTTTTGCTTACTTGCGGCCACTCCTCTGATGATGTACTTCCTTGATTTTTTGACTTAATCCGTTTTTATCACTGCACATAACTAGGGCTTCTTTCCGAAAAGCGTCAATCAACTGTATAGCAAACGAAGAGCAAAAGATTGGCCAAAAATGCTATTGAGCCTGAATGATATTTGAGCCATCTGGAGGTGGTTCCATTCTAGCAAAGAAGTTCTCAACCACAAACTTTCCAGTGGTAGAATCAGCTGTTTGGGGATGTCATTGTATAAGATTTGGTATTCTGATGCCAATGATAAATTTTTTCTTTTTCTTTCTTCTCGAATTGTCATGAAGAAACGAAAGGAGATTCTGCTTCCATCATCTCAAAATAAAGCCAAGAACTTGTCTGGATCGTATGTCAATTTTGTGAATGATTTAGTTTCAGTAACTTTTGTGGTCTTAGACACTTCTTCGCTGTGCAAGTTAAGATTATGCCCATTTCTTAATTTCTTTTCATTAGTCGACAATCTTTGAGTGATGACTGATTTCAGGTTCTGGTTATTTTTGCATCGAATAATACATACATCGAAAGAAGACTTACTAAATTCTTGAATCTATAAATCTAGACTTCGACTAGATTCATTCTAACTGACCTAAGAAAAACGTACTTTTACATTTGCGATTACCTGTAGATAATTTGCGTTAAAAAACGTTATCTGTTTTTGTTTCACACGATGAATGACAACTGAAGATGGATGCTCGAGGACTTCCTGTTGGATGTGTACGTAGATATTTTTTTCTTCGCTGTAGTGTAGAAAATAAATGCATAATAAACACGTAGAAGTGCGCGATGTGTGTGTTGTGTATGTATGTAACATCACATCACAGGTACAACCTTGGTCACACCATGTGATTCCGAACATTAATTTCAGAGCAAAAAGATCATTACGAGAGCAAACCTTGGATCTTCGCGGTAGTGAAGCATTCTCTCCTGTGATGGCCCCGTTGAAACAAGACGTATGCACGGTTATCTTCCATTCACTTTTTATTTAGTGCATAACTGATGCCATCGAGTCTCAAATATGATATTTCCACCGAAGATAAAACGCGGAAGAATCATATGTAGGCATTAAGTTGCTAGGAGTGAAACGTTACATGAGAGCTTCGATTAAAAAATTTGACAGATCCTACAGTTCAAAGGTGCTCAATTCGACTTACCGCTAGCGTTAATATATACACTCGTATGTATGTATATAGAAACGCCTTTTAATATAACCGCACACCACTCAAATATCGAGTGGAAAAAAGGGTAAAACCCCGAGGTCTTTGCATACGTAAAGGCCGGCATCAGCCGGAAAGCCTGCTGCCACCTATATCCTGTCTAATAAGGCGGAAATAACGACAGATTGCACAACTATAAATACATAGTTTCGTATTTTTAACAATTAACAATCATCGGTCTGTTGAATCGTGGACCGGGTGCCCTCGTCATTCTGTTGCGGCGATGGCCACATCCTTTTCTGTTCTACACACTCGTATATGCCGTTGACAGGCGCGTACGTCCCCGGCCTTTTTTATGGGAATAGGTTTTATATGTATATATTCGCTTTCTTTTGTCTCGTTCCATTTGGTTTCGTTCTTCTTTTTGTATATGTTCTTTTTTTTTGTTTAACGGGGCCCTACAATAAAATATTTATTACTCCGGTGAAATATATGGACGTTATATATCTTTTCGACTCGTTGAGTTTATCGCACCCTGTATAGGAGATAAATTGTAGTTTATAGGAGGTAGAATTTTAAAGCCGGCAAATGATGTAGTTGGTTTTCATAATCTGATCGCTCAAAATTTCGTTCGACGATGTTGGAGAGTTTAGATGATGATAGGTGACCCGTTCGTATACCATGTCAGTGTTTCTCTTTTGAGTTGAGGCTCCTCGGATGCCCACTTAGAATGGCTTCTCGATGACTACTTTCTACGTCTGGTCAGAGTCGTATTGCACAGGGAGCTTGTCTTTTTCAATGTAGGTCGTTAATTTTGAGATCTTCCAGGTTTTTAAGAGGTTGTCCAATGTTCTCAGGTTTTAATCCTTCAAGTCTACTCAGAGAAAGAGCAATTGATAAAGCCTGTTTTTGGATTTACATATGCATGACTAACCCCGCATCATTCCTGTCAGTCTCTGGATTTATTGAAGGTGTTGTTTTATAGTCTTGTGTGTTGATTTTGTCCGTCTAACCAAAACAGTGTGAACTTATTATTATCATCAACTCAATTGAGGTTTGAGACCCCAGGACCTACCAAGCATTCTCCGGTATGTATATTCTTTGTCGGTGGAAAACCCTTTATGCTCTTCACGCTCTTAGTTTACCCACTAAGAAACCACCCAAGGCCTCCAGGCTTTTCTCACAGAACCACCTTGTGAGGATCGCAGAGTATTTCACCGCTTCATCTCTTCTTTAGTTTTGTCTGCTTTGCATTTTTCTCTCGTACTTCTCTTCTTCTTCCTTTGTGGTCCTAATCATCTTGTGCAAAGCATCCCCGTGTTGCATTCTATCATCGCAGCTATCAGATTTTGTGGAGTTACATCTTTTCCGACTTTCCTGTTTGCCAACTGGCTTACCGCTATCCATCGTGGCCAGTAGAATAGCAACTGCTTTGCCTATCCTATCTGCAAAGGATCGGAATATCCCATGTCCTGTCAGAGCCTGTGCGACAAGTCCACACAACTGTGTCTACACTCAATCTAGATTTTTATATTTGGCATTAGCTTCTTGGTCCATTTACGTCTGGGTATATTATCCTACCATCTTTCTTCCCACATACCTAAAGTTTTCTTTGCATCTTTAGCCTGATATCTCTCCTTTTTGTTCATTGATATACTTCCTTTTTTCTTCCAATAAAACTATTGGCGGGATCCTTGTAATAGCTGGAAGGGCTATGGTAGATACAGTCTTGTAGGCTGCCGCTACCTTAATTAATATTTTCCGTTGCACCCTTTGTGACAATATCCAGTTTCTGTTGACTTTTAAAGCGCTTGCCCTCATCGGTGCTTCCTACAGCAGTATAGTCTTAACTACTGCCACCAGTACCGCTCTCTTGAAGTTTGTTGGCCCTCCTATATTTGGCATTATCTTCACGTTATCTATCTTGAAGCTTAGGCCTTCTCATTTCCTTTCGTTGGTAATAATCAATGCTTCTCTCTTCTCTGGTGGTAACTTTAGCTCGTTTGCATGCATCCACATATCTATCTGTCTTAGGTTATCGTTTGTGAGCCTCATTAGGTCTGCTTTACTAACTAACTGCTGTTACCGTTAATACCAGATCGTCCGAGAATGCGATGCTTTTCGCTCTCCTCTCCAACGAAAGTTCCAACACATCATTGTACAACACATTCCAGAGCGTTGGTCCCAAAACAAACCCTTATAGCACCGCGGCTTCCATTTCCAGAATATGTTAGTATGAATTGGTTACTTTAATAAAACTTCCCTTCAGATCATCGTCGATGATGTTAATCAAAATAAATCCATATTGATGCTTGGCCAGCCTTCCTTTACTTTCGATCTCCTCCTCCAACCTTCTTCGTACCAATGCTTCGTATAGATTGCCCAACGTATTTAGGAGACGAATTGGTCAGTAAGAATTTTGATGATCTAGTCTATTTCCTTTTGCTATCAATATAACTTTGGCTATAACTTCTATAGGAATTCCATCTAGTCCTGGAGCTTTTCCTGTTTTCATGATATTTAAAGCCTCTTTTAGTTCTATGGCAGTAAATTGCAGAACCTTGCCAGTTTTAGTTTTATAATAGTCTTCGGTATATTAGCGAAGCCGCTATGGCCTTTTTCCGTCAGTAATTGATATGATTTGATATTCTTGATGTTTTAATGGCAATAAGTACACGGTGTCCGTAAATGTTTGAAGCTGTCAGCTTCTGTCAAATTTTGGTTAAGTTTGTAACACTACATTTGATTTCGATTGCGAGAATTAGCATTAGCGTCCCACGTGGTAGCTACTTTCAGCATAATTATTAAAATAGTTTTTTAAAATCAAATACAACATGCTTCCTTTTGGAAACGTTTATTGGTAATTGAAATTACTTAAGAAAATAATTATAAAAAATTATAACTATAAAACCATTGCAATGACAAAAATACTAACATTCTTTATTAGTTAATATTGCAATTACAAGAAATGGTGATCTTATTGCTGCAGGCATAAATAAACTCTTTGTTTCATACTTCCGAAAATATTTTGAAGTTGTTCTTGTGTAATCGTTTGAATCTCGTTTTTAAAATCTGAAACGTATATTGAAACATAACCTGACTGGAATGTAATATGAAATGTCTCTTACACGAATTTATTTTAGTAGTTATGAAAATAACTGATTGCCAGTATAAGGAAAAACTAACACGGAAATGAAAATTGAACAGAAAAACTATACTAAAACCCAACGAAAATATAACCGTACGGCTATGGCCAGAGAGGAATAATCCAACTGACATTCTCAGGGTGGTAAACTTTAAGCACAGATACTGCATACATTTTGACAGACGTCAGCTTCAAACATTTACGGACACGCGATACACTGTATTATTTCTGAAGTTGTTTTATTAGACGTGGACACGCTGTATAAGCCGGTTGCAGCATACGACCATTCAATGACTCATTAGGTGCAATCAGCTATGCTGTCAGAAACAGCTTACCTGGCACTGAAAATAGTCTACTTTGTTTTGACTTGTTTTTGAACTCTTTTTTTTTTTAGACCAAATTAGAACCAAATAAGCTACCTTTTGTATACAGTGTGTCCGATTGCACGTGTCATTGAGCCATTGAGTGGCCGTATACTGCAACAGACTTAACTGTTTAAGGGTTTGGGACCACCTGCAAAACGGCATGATACAGAAATTTTGCAAGAGAGTGCCTGGATCGTTGTGGCACTACTAGTATTTATGCTAAATGAAAGTGTATACATTTTCGCTATAAGAATATTCCCATTCAAATTCTGCTGCAGCTGTAAATAAAATTAAAAACTAGTATGAATAAAAACTATTATAACAAAATCAACATTGATGATATTTGTGACCCATTATAAGTATAAATGCCGAAACAAACTTCAACAACGTTTGTTTTGCATCGCCTACTTTTTCAAACATTATGCACGCCTAACCTACGCGGACGGCCCCCATACCATTTCGGCATGGTATGTATTATAATGTTTCTAAATGTGAAATTAATTACACGATGTTCTCTATCCTGCTCGTGACACGAAACCGTGTTGTATTTAGGCAAATGCGGCTAGCGAGATGTGAAAGAAAAAACGTTATTAATTTTTAGTCGTAATACCATAACGATTTTACAGTTTCAGTAATGGGGAATTGCTAAATAGCAGTTCAAATATATCCGTATTGAGTGATGGTACTTACACAAAACCAGGGTTGGATTATCAGATAAATTTTTGTTGTTCATGTCTCATTTCTGTTTTGCCGGCAAAATTTTTGCGAAAAATATAAAAGAAGATCTATCTGAGGCAACATTGAGGTTTTTTTAACAAAGTGGCTAAAGTCATTCAAGGTTTGCTTCTAGGTTCTGCCTTATTACTAATTTATCTGTTGGATTCCTTATGTTATTCGAGGATCTACATTGCATTAGGTAAAAAATCAAATGAGACCTCTGGTATAAGATTCCACAAAACATTCTTCGAAAGATTCCAATTACAATAATTGCAGTAATTGTGTTAAGCGTATGCTGTACGAATATTACATTATTTATTAACAATTTATCACTTCATACTCGCCATTAAGGACGAATTTTATTCCTTAGTCCGTCCCTGCAGTTATTATTCCTTTCCTTTCGCTCTGGTCACGAATACCATGTGAAGGAAGTTGCAAATCAACGTAACCTTGACTCACATAAAACTAACTAACTAATGCTCAACGTTTATTACTTGTGTCATTCAGTTGTCAAAAATTTTCTAACGCACACGCTTTCTACACGCCGTTAATTGTTTCTCAACGACGATGAAACGGTGTAGCTTACAAAAAAAAGAAGAGGAAAGGTGAAGAGTGGCCGAGAATAATGAAAACAAAAACGAATTTAAACCGAGACAATAGCGAAAATGAAAACAGGAGAAAATCGAATCGATTCCGGTAAAACCCACCTCTTGTGGTCCTGGTAGATTTGTGAGTGTAATGTACAATGGGGTCAAAAAGTAGTGACCCAGGTAGTTAGAATTAAAACATTATAAAATTATGAATAAATTTATTCTTGGCTATATCTTGCGTTGTTATATGTACGCCTATTATCATAAATTTGTTCATCTGGGAACGTATACAATCTATCGAATTCCGATGTGAATAATTTTTCCTCTCAGGGTCAATACATTTTACTACCACAGTACCACCTCTTCGGCATTGATATATGGCTTTGATGTCGTGACCACGGTACAGAAATACACCAACGCCCCATAGCGATTCGATCGTAATTTCTAATTAATGAGTTTTTCATATCATAGGAAATTTGCCGACTTTTTTCCGCGAACGGCGAGTTTCCACAGAACGATGAATAAAAACGAGAAATACCGCGCGTTCACGGGGAGGGGTACGCCACAGCACGCTGTGAGAAATGTCACCCGTTCGTCATGTGAACCGATTTCGTGATGTCATATCTTCTATTTAATTAAAATGAGGAGGCATGTGCAGATTGTGATGGTCGGATTATTAATTAGTTTGTACTCTGTAATGATGCGGGTATTTATTGTTTACTTGTTTATTGGTTGTTATTCTGCAGAATTTATAGATTTGTGGTTGTTGCCATTACAGCAGCATTGGTTCGGGTTATAGACCAATATGTACAAGAGTGTACTAAAATATTCGGACATAATGTAATATAGACACACACTTATCAGCGTAATTACGCAGAAACTGCCTAATGTTTAGAGAGCATTGCAAAGTTCTTTAAGAAAATAGTGAAGAATCTGATACTCTTTTGGAGACACAGTGAATGACAGCAGATTATTATGATTTTGTAAAGAGACGTACAGCTATCGAAGAGAATTTGAAGTGGTTGCACCCACCACACATAAAAATACAATTGAAATGGTATGCAAATAGTGATACTTCTGACGGAGGTTACATCTACTTATTGAGGGCACACTACAATTGAACTATACAGGGTGTCCGCGATATACAAAGCATGCTTTTAAGGGATGATAGCTACAACGATTTAGAAACAAAAACATATAATACACCTTGGGTCTATCTGTAAGCGTAAACGAGAAAAAAAATTATTTCTCATGTCACAAACTTCGACGCATACTGTACAGCGGCAGCCGATCAGTGCAGGATTTCCCGACGATTACAGGCGTGTGTTCTTGCAAATGGGCAACACATCGAGCCTTTCCTGTAATACATTTTCTCCTGTCTCTAAAAAAGGTCCTTTTCAGGACCACCAATTTATCACAAATAAAAGAAAAGAACTCAATTTTGTAGTAGCTTTTACGAAAGAGCTTAAAGCGCCCTAGCATAATTGCACTTATTACATTGTTTTCATTTAATGCGACTCTCTCTCAGCTTAAATGTTCATTTACCGATCGAAAGCTGCTATTAAACACGCCCTTTTCACTCTAACTTCAACATAACATCGATTTTATTGTCATAACATTATTTAAAAAAACGCAAAGGTATGTACCTCTATTTTTAAAACGTATGGCCATTGACTTCGTACGATACAATGGTCTAATGTACTTCAAGGTCGTATAAACATATGATGCTTGGCTTGCATCTATGCTTCTATTGAATACGTGTACAGTATGGTGTAAGAGAAATGACACCACGCTTCAGTTTCAAAGTATTAAATAATTTGTTTTCGTCGTTATTTTCAACTCAAAATTTTTGATATGGTTTTTTGGTTATTTAAGAACCAATATGGAAGAGTTTTCTTGTACAGTTTTACCAAATAAGGTTTTTTAGAAATAATTTTTTTCTCGTTTACGCTTACAGATAGACTCATGGTGTATTAAATGTTTTTGTTTATAAATCGTTATAGCTATCATCCCTTAACTGCATGCTTTGTGTGTGGCTATCCCTAACTGGCTGAAACACTTAAATGAATCAGAGTCGTCTGCTTTTCTAGACTTTCATTACAAGAATATAATTACATCAATAGAAAAATAATTTAGACGCAAATTCTGATTTATTGTTTTGAAATCTGTGTTGTGTCGTATAATCTAGTGACAATTTAGATTATCTTCACTTAGAGAAAAATGTTGCTTTGTATAGCACCAATTAATGCATAAAAATCATTTTTCATACCACCCAGTAGTGTTGGAGTAGCAAATCAAACTGAGGTAGCGTTTCAGAATTTTTAGGAAAAACGGTCCAATTGTGTATAACTGATAAGAGTTTACAGGAGCAGTGAATGAAATAATGACATACTTGTGCCAGAATTGCTGTGGATTCTAAGTACAAGACAGTGTAAGATTTATATAAGCCTATAGTCAGATTGCCTTGTAGGCAAACAATTATGGTACATATTCTGTCCAAATGCTACTAATCTTTATGGCAAGTATAGTATAGCAATATTCTGTGCGAGGCAATAGTTGGGGGATGTGTGGATTGAGTGGTTCAGGTTTAAGGCATCCAATCTGAAATATTTCTAGAAAATTTTGTCCGAATTTCTCAAATGTTATACCAAAGAGTATTTTGCTAAGCTCCAAGTGGATACGAAAAAAATTCTAGAATCTAAACAGAATGCTCGACAAAAAAATTGAATTAGTTTGATACCCACAAAAGTAAGGGTGTCTGGCAATAGATTGGCCAATACTTGGTGATGCATAGCAAAGCCTGTTGTGAGTAGTCTTTATAAGAAGCTGCTGTAGTTTGACTTACTACAAAAACATGATTGTGATCACCAATTTTAGTATTTTATAAAATGTTAAGGTAGTAGTACAGTATTTTGGTGGAGCATTCTGGTGGAAACCGTTTCAACCCCGAAAGACCATGAATAATGTTTTTACCTGAGTCTCGAACTGTTGATCACAGTCGCCGACGAAAATGTGTAACTTGGCTTTACAAATAGAACCTGATGTGCTATATCCACAGATATCTCAGTAAATAACGTGATGCTCCTGTAGTAAGTAATGCTGATAAATAATTGAGCCGAGACTAACACCTCAAGTATCTCAAGGAGAAATTTTCAACGCAAAAATGTCCTGTTGACACTTTTTTTGTAAACCTTCTTTATTTTATTATCTAGATAGTTTTTCCACTTGTTAAGTCAATGATAACACTTGCAATTCGAACAAATGTCAAATTTATTCGATTTTGTTCGAATTGCAAGTGTTATCATTGATCTAACAAGTGGAAAAACTATCTAGATAGTAAGATAAGTTAAAAGGTCATAAATATAATTACTTACTACTACTTCTTTATGGAACAAATTTGAAAGCAATTCTGTTAGATAGTTGGTTTGCTTGGGAAACTGCTTCCAAAAGCAAATGCTCGGAAAACATTCTACTTCGGAGAGATTTTCAGAGCGAAAATCTATAAGAGCATTTAGAAATCTAACGACAACATGCACAAGTAGTGCGTAACTATAGAAGCTGGCCATTTTTTGAATATCTAGATGAGGTTACTCGCTGTCGTTCTCCAGCAAAAGTAAATATCAGGAATGAGTTTCAAAATATTTAAAAATGATCACCGGAAATGTTTGCTCTTACTTATTGATAGGCACCCTTTTCAAGAACTTCCAGACAATTTCTCTTAGGTAGTGCATATTTTCATTAACCCTGGACAATTGCAGCTTATTATAATGTCAAAGTTTTGTTTATAAATATTCGCATAATCTGGATTCAGTCTGAAAAGTTGTTGCCAAATATTTCGTATTTTGACAATTACACCAGAATTATCTCTTTTGGATAGAAAGCAGTGTTAGGAGTTTGACGTATGTATATGTCACGTCTCCTGGTGTTAGTTTACAATTTCAAACTGTTTGTTACAGTTTGACCATGATCTCATAGGGTCTTTTAGTTGCACCAACACTTCTAGTTCACGTTTCGAAGGACTGCTTTTCTCTTATTTTTGACCACTATCCTAATGATGTGTGTATGATAATGGATCCGACTGTAGCCAAAACTACGTTTTAGGAGGATAAATATGTACAAAGTTTAGACTCCTATTGGAGTGCAGGAAGTTGTCATAGAAGCCTTTTTTTACGTTATCAACAGATAACTACACCTATTGGAAGTGTTAAAAGTAATGGCATCCCCAAAATCAAATATAAAATGTCAGAAATATCTACAACTCAATAAACCAAACCATACCAGTTGGGACTATACATACACACCTACGTATGTATATACCTATATAGGTCAGCTTCCTTGAGATACTGGAAGTCTGCCATAAACTTTATCGAACGCGATAATGCTGTAACGTTTACAGATCGTGACTTGAACGCCACCTATATGCATAAATTCTCTATTACTTGCAGATCGAAAATGTATCGCCATTACGTTGTAATGATGCAATTTGTTTTATGGTTTGTATCGTAAAACGATGCAGATATGGAGAATACAAGTGATTTAAAATATCTCGATTCACAAGAGCAAACTCCACATTGCCTGCAAAATTAATTTAACTAAATTCTAAGTTAAATTGTATTTATTGTAATTCTCTTTATATAATAAGATGAATTATATAGTTCTTATTTCTTGTTACAGGTAAGATTCTTCTTTTTGACTGTGCCTAACAAATCCAATCCTAGTAAGTATTAACAAATGTCAAGGATTATCGGTACTCTTTAACGCACTCAGCAATAATATTTATTTATACGCGCGTTTCCTATGAACACATCCGCGCAGAATAGGTTCTTTAATATCCTAACAAAAGATCCTCGCCATCAATGTCCGTAACAAAACTATCGTTTTAGTGATGTCCGTAATAGACATAGTAGAAAATGACGCATTGAAAACACTCATTTCGAAAAAATGCACTCACGTATTTTACGGTTATGCGCATCGTAACGTCTCAACATATGACAACTTCACGTCTACATGTTCTTCCGCACAGGTCGTTCATGGAGTCTTGGAAGTATTCACGCTGTTGCACGCAAGAGATACAAAGGCCAGACGAGAGCACGTTAGAATAGATGATAAATTATATTCGAGTTGGAGAGGAAAAAAAAAACGCTAAGCGCGGCTAATTTACTGTCTGTACTGTATATAAGTTCGGAACAGTTACCTACAAACTAACCGTCGTTTAGCCTGTAAGTATTATTCTGCGCAAGGTGTCAGCAGGGATATGAATGTGTAACAAATGGATTGTATCCGAACATCTCTATGTGGTCATTAATACACACACAGTGTCATAGTAGAATGTTGAACAACATTTTTAATTACTAGGTTAGCAAAGCCTTTTTTACGTCCATGGTCGTGGAAGCCTCTGCACCACACTAATATACTCGAACTTGGCGATCTCAATTTTAAATCTAATATATCAATTTCACTCACGGTAGTGGTGAGTTGGTATATTATAAGCGGTTAATTAATATGTATGTATATAAATTTTTCAAACGCATTAACTAGGCATCGACAGGCAGAATGAATAACAGTCCGGTTATGCCGAATACATTCACGAAATGCGTAAAATTTTCAAGCGTCGTGACTCCCGGTTATGCGTGGCATTCTTTTTTCGTTTCGTTACGCATAAAAAATCACCTATGCATGTTTTCCGTGGCACGCCAACGGAACCGAAATTCTCCTCTCCGACTTCATCGAATAACCAGTCTGGCAATGTTGTTTTGTAGATGTGTGTGCAGTTGATGGGAAATTTAGTTTATCTTTTTTATACATACACGATGCGCATACAGGGTGATGCATAATATATGCGACAAACTTTAAGAGCTGATTCCTGAGGTTATGTTGATCATAAAAGTTCATATGACTATATGTCCAAAACGGTTTGGTTTTAAAGTTATTGAATGTTCAATAATAAATTATGTTCTTCAAAAACTATTGTGTTAAGAGGGGATTGTTTATTTGTCAATAGTTGTCAGAGTCTTCATTCGGTTTCTTGCTAGTTTCTGTTTTCCAAAATGACTTACACGAATGCTGAGCCCTGTGATATACGTTTCGTTTACGATCTTGCCAGTGGAAATTCGCGAGCTCCTAGACGTTTTTATGAAGAACGATACCCGAACCGCATCATCCTCTATCATTCAATATTCACCAACGTCTTAGTGAAATGGGAAGTTTTAAAAGACGGACGACGGGCACCCATCTACAGAGAAAACTCCACAAGTTGAAGAAAATTTAACAAATTGCGTTTGCTTTAAACATTAGTTAGTGCCAGCAAATTTCCGTAAAGAGTGGCTTCTTGAAAATGGAAGCAATGGATTATTAATTTTCATAATAATCACATGTGGGCTCAAGAAAATCCGCACGAAATAGTGAATGCCCGTCATCAATTCTCTGTCAATGTGTGGGCCGGAATTGTTGAAGATCACTTGATAGATCCACATTTTTTTACCGATGCTGTTAAATGGTGAGGTATACCGCATTTTTTTTTTGAAGAGGATCTACCACTACTGCTGGAAGAAGTTCCAATGCAATTAAGATTACAGTGCATTTTAGTTTAGTTGCTCGCGAGTTTTTGGACAACGCGTATGCAGATCGGTGAGTAGGACGGAGAGGTCCATAACCCTGGCTTCCTCGATCTCCAGACTTAAATTCTTTGGACTTTTTTCTATGGAGTCACCTTAAATCATTAATTTATACGACTCCCATCGAAAATGTCGATGAACTCAGAAATCCTATTATTGCAGCTTGGCAAACAATTCGAAATACACAATTGCAGTTGAGGACGGTCATTTTCAACAGTTAGTACAAGTTCATTTTGTTTTACTAACTATTTTGTTAATTTATAATAAAAAAATTAATTATGTTAACTTACAATTAAACATTGTATAACTTTAGAACTAACAAGTTTTGGACATATGTTCTTCTGAACTTTTATGATCAAAATAACCACAGGAATTAGCCCCTAAAGTTTGTCCCATATGGTATGTTTATTCAAGAAAATGCACTATAAACTATTTAACTCTAATTGACATGACACATTGATTACATTTCATAACTATGACATTGAATATTGTTTTTTTTTCTCTACGCATACTATTCTTCATATCCTCCCGTCTGAAAGAATTGTTCCACTATTCTGGGTATCGACGTGGTATTGTTCTGATGATGGTGCTTCGACGGAGCTGCGTCGTTTCTGTTTGAGATGTTGTAGTTCCAGGTACAGAGACTATACTAAAATCATTTATTTCTGGTTCCAAATTTTGAGGTGTAGTTATTTCAATTTTTTCTTGATTTTCGTTTGGTACTTCTGTTGACAATAATTCTGATGTATCAATCACAAACGAATCATCAATAAGTGGTAAATCGTCGTTGCGTTCCCGAATGTGATCAGTATGTCGGCTTCTCTCGACACCATTGTTGGTAACAACTTTATACGAATATTTATTCGTACGATCAATAACTTTTGCTGGAGACCATTGTTTTTCTAAATTCGTGCGAACATAGACGTTATCATTTTGTTGAAATTGACGATTGTAATTTTTAGCATTTTCAATTTCGTATTTGACATTTTTATATCTCGGTGATGATTTCACATCTGGTTTAATATTGTCGAAAATAGTTGGTATGGTGACGATGTGATATGCTTAATATTTTTCTTCAGGCAGTAACGTTGAAATTCTTCTGACGTAAATTGCCGTCCATTGTCCGATACTAAAATTTGCGGTAACCCAAAGTTAACGAATATATCATCTAATGCGTTACATATTGTAGATGCTGTAATGTTTTTCATTGGTTTCACATCTGCCCACTTTGACAGCGCATCTACTACCACTAACCAGTAACTACCTTCGAATGGTCCTGCAAAATCTATATGCAATCTTTCCCATACGTTTTCAGGAATCGAGCAGGAATAGAGTGGTAATTCAGGTTGTTGCTGTCTATTGATTTGGCAATTGCGACAATTTTTTACGTATTCTTCAATGTCCGCATCCATTCGTGGCCACCAAACATAAAAACGAGATAAGACACGCATTGATACTATGCCAGGATGTCCGGAATGTAACAAATTTAATGTTTGTTTCTGGAGAGTATTTGGAATGATGATTCTTCCCTGTCACATTAAAATACCATTTTCAAGAAAGATTTCGTTACGTTTGTCGTAAAAAGGTTGAAGTTCTTTTGTTATTTTGGAGTTCCAAGAATTCATCTGTACAAATTGCTTTATGTTTTTCAAAATATGATCAGCACTGGTTTCTTTGCGTAATAGACCTTCTGTTAATTCCATATAATTTAGTTTTCGATTGCAGCAATCCTCGTAAACTTTTAATATGCGTTGCTCGGCGTATGAAACCGTTTCATGTTTATTGGGAAATCGTGAAAGAAAATCTGCGATGTTGTTGTTTTTTCCTTGACGATACATTATATCGTAATCGTATTCACCAATATATAATGCCCATCGTATTAGACGATTATTAACCAATTTTGGTAGCGTGCGTTTTGGTCCAAACAAATGTTCTAATGGTTTGTGATCTGTTAAAAGTGTAAATTTATTTCCTCGCAAATACTGATCAAATTTTTTGACTGCAAAGAATAAAGCAAGGGCTTCTCTGTCTATTACAGAATAATTTTTTTCTGCATCATTCAACACTCTCGAAGCAAAGGCAATTGGTTCTTCTTCACCTTCTTCATTCATGTGAAACAATAATTCCCCAATTCCTTTCTCGCTAGCATCACACGCCAGATATAGTCGTTTGTTTGCATAATTTTCAAATGTTTGACGTTTCTCACGTGTGCAATTCCAAAAATTTGTTAATGCCTTAAATCTTGTTGTTTTTATTTGAAATAAACTCAAAAATTTCTTAGAAATGTCTTTGTATGTTTGTTGTTCAAAGTTAATGTCACTATTAGCAAAAGTAATTTTTAATTCTTTATAAGTATCTGGTTTTAAACACGATAAAAATAACTCACGTTTAGCATTTAAGAAATTAACGTTATCCGGTTTATTTTCCAGACCCCACATTCGACATTGCGCTTCGAAATAATCGATGAATGTTTCTGCTGCTGTATTCGAATCATATTTTTCGCATTTGAAGTTTTTGATGATGCTCTTGACTTCTATTTCAATACTGTCACTCTGAGAAGCACTGACGTTTTGTGAACGAATCAGCTGTTGCAAAATTTGTGTAATTTGCTCTTGCTGGCGAGCTTGTATTTCAAGAAACTTGAAATTGCTGCGTATCCATGTTGGAAATATTGTGATGATTTGTCTATATGTCGTCACACTGTATGGTCCTGTTCATCCTCGTCGCCAATATGTTATGTTTATTCAAGAAAATGTACTAAAACTATTTAACTCTAATTGACATGACACATTGATTACATTTCATAACTATGACATTGAATATTGTTTTTTTTTCTCTACGCATACTATTCTTCACCATATATTGAGAATCACCCCATATTTTCTTAAAACCAAAAATATATTTTTTTGGAAGTAACACGCACTCTGTTAGCATTTTCCGAACAACAGACGGTTAATCATGCATGCCTTTGATTTATAAAACTAGATTAGTTATTACTGGATGTGTACAAGAATATGGTAATAGCTTCTAGGAAGCATTTAGTCATGTTGTTAATCTGAGTAAATTCAGTAGCTCGATTTCTACATGAAGGTGAATCTACATAAATGTGAATAATCACAGCATAATAATAATAATAAAGCGAATGACAAAGTTTAAGGTGTTAAGCCACAGAAGCAGCTATCATATTTAAGATTTATAAAATCTAAATAATACGTAATATTAATAATACTAGAAATCATACAAGCTTGTTCAGTTATCAAATAAAAGCATATCATGTTGCGGTTAAATCCGACTGAACGGTATATCTTAGGATTTTAATCGCATTAATAGACAGAAAAATAGATGTTAATTAATAGTGCGAGCGCATATTTCGTTCTTGTAACATAATACAGCTATTAACCGCTTTCGTACTAATTCGAACGGGCTCATTAGACGTATAGAAATAGACTGGGTAAAATATAGCGATGTCAGAAGTTTCCTTCGCATCGATTTATTAAAATAAAAGTGAACCGTTAACGACTGCTAACCTGTTAAAAAGTAATTATAATAAATATTAGTAAACAAAACAGTATATTGATTTATGACTGTGTTATTTCTGCTACCAGTTGTTTTATGTAACAATCTTAACGTGTCGAACACACATTTATATTTAGGTAGAGATCTGTCTACCGTATTTCAACTGTATTATATTATATTAAAGCAGATTCAGGTTCCTGACGAATTAAATTAGAATAGAAACTAGTGCGGAAATACGCGAAAGATCTGGTATAAACATCATCATTAAATTGGTCGTAAATATTAATTGGGTATTAATATTTTAATACTGAACTAATTAACCTCGTTACGAAGTGTATTGTACAGCTTCAAGCACCTTTAATCAAGTCGGTATATACATATACGAGCCCTCTCACAGTGAAGTTGGCCCAACTATCAACATTATTTTCTAAGAGAATTATCATATTAACGAAAAACGTAATGAAAACTAAACATATTTCTTGGAGACGAGATCGCAATTCTGGAAAGGTCCTTGCCGGATTTGCTCGTAGCTTCTTCTTCATGATATGCCACAAGGTTTCAACCGGCGACAGATCTGGACTACTAGAAGTCCAATTTAAAACTGAAATATTGTGTTCCAACATCCAATGTTTTACTTTTTTAGCCGTATGACAAGTGGCACCATTTTGTTGAAAGACGCAATCGATACTATTTAAACGCATTTGAACAATTTTGGGTCTTAAGTTGTTTTGAAGCACATTAATGTACTTATCAGCATTCATAATCCCTTCCACAAATTCTTCCACTCCACTAGCCAACATGGATCCCCCAATCATAGCAGAAGCCGGAAATTGTACTTTCTTGTTGAGACAATCATTCTGAAATGTTTCTTCTCTAGTTCTTACGACACTCTACTATCACCCCGCATCGTACCATGAAATAAATTCAGAAAAATCAAGTTTTAGGTGGTTGGGCCAACTTCACTGAGACATGGCTCGTATATGTATATATGTATGTAATATAATTGAACTAAAGTTTGGTGCAACAGTTTCTTCAATTTTCATTACATCCAGCTGATCCTCAGCAAATGATGGAGTAGATATTGCGAAGCAATTGAGAAGATCCCCGAAAGTCTTACAAGATAAAACGATGTAGAGACCTACAAGGTTAGGTTGTAATTTCCATCAAAGATACCTTTTTATAGTCCAGCAGTAGTTTGCCTTGGTACATGCTTTGCTGATCACATGAAGCTGTTGCAAATCCTTTTAAAACCCAAGCGTTATTGTCTGATACAGGTTCCCAGAAATCTTCGTTCATTTCACCAGCATTCGTTTTATGGAACTTATTCTTTACGAATAAAAATTGCAATTGATTCATTTTCTTGACAAGTTTTTGGCAGCCCAAGAAATAGGAAACATATATTTTAAAGAACCAATTAGAGCATGGTCCAGTTCATAATCACCTATTTTATCTAGGCGGTTCCATTCGAAAATAGAGGTATTTTGTGTAACACGACCTTTATTCCTAATTACCGCAAATAATTAAAGCCATTAATTCCCGCAAATTCCCGTCAGATTCCTTTATCTTGTTGTCCGCAGGACTGTCACCCAAAAGAATCCAAGATTACCCAAAGAAAAAAAAATCCATAGTTTGTAAAAGACATCAGTGCTGGGGGCTGGAAGTTTATTTCCTTTGTGGATTGCGCTTTTAAGCATATTTTGCAAATAAACTGCCAAAAAACAGATCCGACCCCAACACTGATGTGAAGAAGTGGAAAATAGGTTTTTTTTTAGAAAAGCAATAAGTGGGCTTCCTAGTTTTCGCGATGCTCATTTTGGTCAATCTCTCTTACCATAATCATCTTTTCTATCCATACTGTTCCATTCAAAAGGAAAACAGCAACATATATTGTGTAACCACTATGTGTTTATTTTTTTTATTCCTAATCGCCACAAATAATTCTTTTGAAGATGTTAAATTTAATTTTGTCCGAAAGAAATCTCATGTTGATGTCGATTGCTTTATCCTGGCTGTATAATTGCCACCCAACAGAATCCAACGAACAAGAATCAACTTATCCAAATGAACCGATTTTCAACGGAAAAAATCAGTAGTAGGAATTGGAAGCTTATTTTCCATTGTGGATTAGAATTGCTTTTAGGCTTACTTTGAAAATATCACCCATGCCTGTGCCATACTTATGCGTCCATATGACACACAATGCAGTAATACAAAGTACTACACCATCTTCAATAGACAAAAAGCAATTGGTCCACTCTGTAAGAGATTTCGCCCTTTTAGACTGATGCCACGTTTGATTTGCTTTGCAATGGTCACTGACACAGATTCAGTATTGTACACTGTGTTTGGATTTAGAGCATAGAACATGTGACACAGCAGATGTGATTTAATGGAAGTATGTCACGTACTTTACTTCCAGAACCAGTTCTTTTACCACAAGCTTTAACACCAAGTAGTCCAATCTAATATCTAGTAAAAAATCTATTCCCAATCACTTAAGAATTGTCTTCTTTGATATAAGACGCGGATGGTTTAAATGCTTCTATCAGGTTTGTGTTGCATAACTAGGTAGCCATAAAGTGATTATTCATTTTTTTTCTGTGGCCAAAATCGTTTACATCAATTTGCTTGACACCGTTTACCCAGAAAATTTTGAGCTTTCAGAAGGCTAATTTTCAAATAAATGTTTCTTTTTAAGAGCCAAGAAAAGTGTTGAATTTGCTGGAAAAAAATTTAATCAGATCTTGGCCGACCACGAATGTCTCCTCATATTCCGCTTCTAACATTAAAGCTGGTATCGATATGTACACTCGCATTTCTCAAGTATGACCAAACCGTGCAGTGCACCTGTGTTTCCTCAAATGAAATTCTTGTTGTTCGTTATCTTATTATGTAAGTTATAACAATATAACAATAACGCGAAAGACTTTCGTTTAATCTATCTTATATATGCACGTATAGACATGTGTACATACATGTAGCTGCTTGAACGTGTTAAAACCGATATTGTTGGTATAGAGAAACAAACATCTGTTTTGAAAAGCTTTTGGCGTTTATCGCTTGTGAGAGAGACTTGTAACAGACAATATCCATTCAGAATTGCTTGATTGAAAATCGAACGTACGTAATTAAAGGTATTTAATCGCGACAAGCACCAAATCGCTCAGCTGGGTAGTGAATTAGTCACTCAATCGCGGGTAAAACATAATGGGTATTGCGCAAATAAAATATCAAAAGCACAACACAGATATGTTGTTGTAATTAAAGCGATGCTATCAGATCGTTACTTCGATTTCAGATAACGTGATCAGAAAAAGTTTGCTGCGGTTTATTGTATTGTTTATTTTTTAAACGTTGTAAATGTCGCGTTAGGTAGCTGTGTACTCATCTACACTGCAACTAATTAGTTTTTCAGTGAGACAAAACTGAATTGCAGTTGAGAATTCTGGGAAATCTTGAAATTACTGTGATAAAACTTTAAATCGTGTAACTAATACTTGATGTATATTTTTACGAAGTCTAAGGTACACATGATGCAATTTCTATTTCAACCACAATGCTGTGGAAGATTTTTGTCGTAAAAAAATTAACTCGCAAATAAAATAGCGTGATAGGTTGCTCCTAGGTTAAACGACAGATATTTGTATGCATGTATATGACTAGCAATTTATGCTAATTTAATTCATGTGTACGTACAGTGGATGTTAAAATTATTGCACCAGTAACGGAGAATTATGATTACGAACACGAGTTACAATTCAAGATATGTTAAACGCGATTGCATAAGTTTGTCCGAAAACAATACTAACTAGCGAGAGATAGTGTTTCTCGCCACGGCCAGAGCAACTGATACTATTAAGGGCCCAGACGCCATTTATACGTGGTCCTTATCTGGGACTTACGTTCTAAAATTATGGTAGATCTTTCTGAGCTAAGTATGAGAGTGAAATTTTTATTGAGTCCGAACACCGAAGAATCCAGTAGTAGAGGAGGCTGGCATCACTCAATCTATATACTTCCACCCTTCGATAATATTGTGAAGGGGCTTCTCCTAGTTTTCTTATAATTTATGGAATCTATTGAATTGCTGCATTTTTTCTGGATTTTACTGTGAATGGTCTTTGGTAATGGTCTTACTACAAGAGCTAACTTCAGTCCACACGGCTCACACACCCAACCTCAGGTTGTTAATCATCCAGTTGCTTTAAGAAATTTTTAGCCTAGCGAAATTAAGTCTTTCTATGGTAAGATGCTAACCATTATTATCAAGAAGCAGGAAATGTGGCTGCTGATATGTATGGAAATGTTTCCAAAAAAACGTGAAATTGACTTGGTAGGTACATCCACTCAGATTTATTTTCTATTTTTCTACATTCTCTAATTTCGATAGACCTAATTGGTCTACGCGCTGAAGTAACAGAGTAATACAGTGTTTCATAGAAGAACCTCTGGTGGAGGTTCTAATCAAAGAGCTGGGTGGCTCTCATATCAACGAACCAGGCAAAGAATATAAGGCAAGGTTGTGGTATTTTGGGCACTAAACTGACTGGCTGAAGCATATATTGATTCACTTCCTTCTCATTGTCATCAGAGAAACCTTGCAACATCGAAAACATCACGTAGAAAATGATGCTGATACTGTGGTAGGAGTTTTGACCGTTAAGGTGAAGTTATAGAATGCATTTATAAACTATTAGCCTGATACTTCTGAAAGATCTGGTAAGGGATTCTTTAGCCATATTTACAGAAAACTGATCGAAAAGGTCATTATTATCCTCACTTCTAATTTCCAATTCTCTCACTTCATTTATCGCAGTAGATGCAGACTGTATATACAGTTAGTTTTAACTGCTGGAATGCTCGATAAGGTCTTCTGATTGGGAATACACTCATTTGGACTTATTTTAGACATATAACTTTGTTGGATGATCTTGAAATTCATTTACAAGTAAAAAAGCTCTTTTTTTAGAATTTCTTCTGCTTCCACCTGATATATTGTCAGCACGAAATGGAGTTTTAGTGAAGACGGAAAAAGGTTCCACTCAACATAAACAGAAAAATTAGACTTATAAAACAAATCTCGTTAAAGTTTGTCCAACGAGTACTGGCATCAAAATTAATTTTTACTTTCAACTTCTTTTAACAAAGTGGTTTTCAAAAGTATGTACCTTTAATGAGCCTTACCAAATTCTCTCACAGCCTCCCAAAAGCTGGTTTGTACACCACAACACTGCCCCTATCAACAGACATATGTCAGTACAAGCAGGGAAGATGCCGAACGTTGTGGACGCCCAGTTGAGGTCTCTATACCCGAAACAAAGATTCTGGAAACTAGGAATATCACATGGCTCAGTGGTTTCAATTTTGAATGGTCACTTGAGTATGAGAAATTTTTCCGCAAAATGGATGCCACGTTTGCTCACAGTCGACTACAATAGCAATCATATGACAACTTCGCAGGAGTCTTTGGCGATGTATACCCTCAATATGGGTGAGTTTTTGCGCATTTTCGTAACCGTGGACGAAACGTGGATCTACCACAACACAGCAGTGACAAAATAGGAGGCGAAACAGTGGATTTCTCGGGGTGAATCGGTGCCAAGGAAGACCAAGATGGGGTTGTCATGCAATAAAGTCATAGCGACTGTTATGCGGTATGGTAAAGAAAAAGTTCTTTCCCACAAGGACAACGCAAGGGTCTAAACATGTGCAGCTTCCATGGAAAAAAATCCATGAATTAGGCTACGATTTGCTCCCTCAGCCGCCCTATTCTGCGGATTTAGCCCCGAGTGGCTATTTCTTGTTTCCAAACCTGACGAAATGGTTCGACGGAAAGAGATTTGACTCCAACAACGAAATCATCTCACAAACAAATGCTTATTTTGATGACCTCGACAAATCTTATTCTTTGGAAGGGATAAAAAAAATTGGAGAAACCTTGGACAAATTGTATAGATCTCAAAGAAGACTATGTTGAAAGATGAGATGATTTTTTATGCAAAAACCTGTGTTTACTTTATTTTTGAAATACACTGTAGTTTTTCTACGGTAACAATTTTAAGCTTTCGCGTCCGTTGATTATGTACAGATGTTTTGTTGTAAAATGTTGAGAGTTTACCCACTTATACTACCATGACTAATGTTTACAATACGTTGCGTAACGTATGTACATGTTGGCATCGACAATGTATGGAAAAATTATGTATGTATATACACATTATATGCACTTTTTCATATCTTTCATCTTTAGAGAGATGACCTTCGCGTTGAATCGCCGGAGCCTTTTGTTGTTCTATCGTGGTTTATTTCTTCACGGTACGTGGAAGACAGGTACCTGTACGTATTGTAATCTAAACGAGGAGTAGATGCATAATAAATAAATCAACAATTAAAATCACATCAGTACGAATACGAAATATATTACCTCAAGGACGTGTTTTCGGATCATTGTTGTGTGTACAATATTAAAATCACCTTTTTAGCAAGTTAATTAGATAAAAAAATCCGGGTATTCTTCCTACCTCTCGTATAAATCCTGTCTAGTAAATACAATGTGTGTTTGAACGATGAGTTCTCTTCATTTGTGCACGCACTGATGTAGGTGGAACACTTAATTGAGATTTCCATATACAGCAATTCAGGCTGATTTGTTTGAACCTTTTTAAAATGTTAAACGTACATTTCCTCCGCATAGTGCCGTTGTTTAACATTTAAAACATTATAAATATGTATGTTGCGTATTTCGCCACGTTAGGTTGCATTGTGAAACGCCATCAATCATAGTTGCATATATAACGTTGTACCTCATCCGTAGAGTAAGTGTAGGAAAAAATGACGAATTAAGAAAATATTTTGTCGGACTGACCTCTTTCATATTCTTTTAAATTATAACCTTTCCGTTGCAGTAGGTCAACGGCTTTATTATGTTAAACAAGCACGTCAAGTTTAACCATAGCAGTTTATTTAGAATTGACAGAAATAGGACGCTATTGCATTAGAGAAAATCCGTGAATGACTTCTTGATAACGTTTTGCAGTCTAGGTTAGAAGCTGTCCATTAATGTATCTATCAAACTTTTTTATACTTAATCCATTGGCTGCTTCTTTAAGTACCTTTGGCTTTTATTCAAAAACTGTGTCAAATTGTCATTCGTTCACTACATTGAACATTTTTGTAATCCTTCTTGATTTATTGTTATGTGTTTTCAAGACTACTCTAAGACGGATCCGACAGGTTCTACAGAAACGAAGATTCTTTAACTCATGAGAAACTAATTGCAAGTTTTAGATGAGCAAAAATGCAATACTAGTGGCTTTGGGACAGACAAGGTGCCAAAGAAAAAAGATTTGGAGAAAGTTGAACAATTGGGATATTGATTGCCACAAGCTTAGCTATTTTCTAAACAGGAAGATGGCGTAGGAATTGTTATTAAAGCATATTTTTATTATGAAGAAGATTTTGCCTGCGTCATGGTAGTAACCAAAACAATATCTGGCAAATAGTATTGGGAGGCCACACAGTAGTCTTTTCAAATTTACGTTTGTTTTTGTGGGGGAAGGGGGGAGGGGGGGGGAGTTATATACACCTATAGGAGAATGTGTGGAGCGCCCTATACATTGCTCAAGATTCTAAATGTCATACAGGAAAATTAAAAGCGAACGAGTATATATAGACTATAGACATATATAGTTAAGCTCGTCAGATACAAATCAGAAGGAACAGGATCAACATTGTATGGAGGATAAATCAGAATCTCTTAACCCAATTTAGAAATCACTTCCAATGTTGCCTTAACACTTGGTCTCTGGCTCAGAATGACTAAATATTCTAGTATCGTCAAAAATGCATTAACTGCGCTACTGAAAGGATTTACCAATTCGATGCAAATATGTTTTTTTACTTTGCTACTACTAACAACAAGCTCTCTGAAAATCTACCTTGCACAAGTCTTATTTCTGAGAGTTTTGGGTAATTATCACCATCATCACCAAACAAACATTGAAAAGTGACTGCACTTTCGATGTTTGTTTTTTTACTTATTTTAGTATTTCCTATCCTAATCTTATAATTTTCCATTCTCTTCAGCATTCCATAAATCGTTAGGCGAGCATGTATTCGAGCAGTCTCTGCAAGTCATTACATGTATCATATCTTGCATTCTTCGGCAGACTCTGAGGATAGGTTCCTGGTCTCTTTGGTTCCACCTGACTTTATCGGTTTGAACGGGTGCAGCTCTCATTCTGATGCGATTTAACGTTGGCCACATTCGCCAATTCAAGTCCATTCCGTTAGGGTTTTCTTAGCATGGGGAAGTTCTTCGTCGACCTTCACTTATTAATGGGCCATTAGTGTAGATATTAAAGGGTATTGGCGACAGGACACTTAAAAACGTCGGTTTTGCATAATAGATAAAACAAATTGCCTTAGTTTGTAGTCTTTGATAAGGCAATGTTTTCGTTGGAAGCTATTTATGATTTTCGGTATAATACACTGCATATAGGTTAAGTAAAGCAGTACCAGTAATGAGTCTTTCTTCCAGCATCCTTTCTATACGCTCCGTAAGTGCAAGAATTTGACTAGTACACGATTTTCTGAGTAGAAATCCAGCTTGTTGAGGAATTAGCTTTGATTGTGTGGTCTTTCATGTGCAATTTATTGTAACTAATAAGGCATTAAAGAACCGTTAGAGAATGTGTGACAATGATGTTTTGCTCAAAATTTTTTACGGAAAACAGACCATTACGTAGTAGTTCGTTATATGTATGGATAGATTTTTGAGAATACCTACGATAGATTAAAATGTCTCAGATTTTTAAAGGAGAAGTACCGTCTCTCTTGAGATGTTACATAGTTAAGTTATTTGCAGTTTCTTCGAAATAATTATGACCACGAATTGAATTGTGAGGAACTACATAGAAGCGAAAATTTCTCGTGAACAAAATCTATTACTAAAAAGAAGTTATGACACAGAGAGAGAGAGAGAAACAGAGAACACTACGGGAAAATCATTTTATTGCAACTTCTTTACATAACATCGCCAAGAGTTAGTTGTATGGGTTTATAAATGAGTTGTAGAAGACTTAATCCGAACCACGACCAAAATATTTTCCTCTTTATCTATGACTGACTATGCTGTTTTCGTCTTCTGTAAAATTTAACAGATTCGACATACTAAAGACACAATCACAATGTTAGAAAATCGTTCGCTATCGAGATATAGATACATAACTAATGGTTTCGCAGCCTTTTCCGCTGTCACTCATGGATCTATTGTGGATCTCTATTGTCTAGCCAACTCAGCCTAGCTTTACCTTTTTATGAGCCTCTCTAGCTTAGGTGGGATTGTCTGGCTAGTTCTCTGAATTGCCATAAAATGTGCTGGAATTTGGGCACATGTTTTTTATTGAATTTCCTGACCTGTTTTTCCGCCGAAGACGTGGTTCTACACGATGATCCGATGAATGGCTTGGCATCTTCTCATTATCTTTAATACCCTCGGGTCGTGGTATCCAAGCTAGGGTTGTCTTGCTGTGCTTTTCTAGCTCGTTTAGTACGCGGGGGCGTGATTTTGATAGCATTAAGCGCTTTTATCACAGCTGAATTGTCAGTGAAACCGGCTATGAGCGTATATCCTACCTCTTGTGTTAGTATGGATGTTAGTTAGGATGTATACCAACCGTTTCTGCCTGCTAAACTTCATAGGCTTAGATTCGTTGTGGGCAGCCCCTATCTGGCTTTGCTACTAGAGTGGCTTCGTCTATTGTGGATATTATCGTCCTGTTTTCCAGATTAGCCTTTATCCATTGACAAATGGCAAAGCAAATTATGAACTATTGGTTATCTTTAAGAATAGCAATAATAATAATAAGCCGGCTGTGTGGCGTAGTGCCTAGCGCGCTCGCTTCACAGTCTGGTGGTACCGGGTTCGGATCCGGCGAGTTCCTTCTGAATTTGGTTTTCTGTAGTTTCCCAAATTCCATGGCAATGTCGATCTACAGCCGCAGGCGTAATAATAACTCATGGCCAGCCGATGCCCCCTGTAATTGGTGCAAGCTGTTGGGGGATGCTAATGCTAAGGCATGACGGCTTGAGCGGAAAAGCTATAGCATTATTGTAGATCTAGTTGGATAATAAGTGTTACAAGGGATTACATTATGTGAAATAGTGTACTAGTAGCTATAAACTTGTTTCTTTAAATGTTGTTTAGTTTCACTGATACGGCATTTGTCACAGCCATAGTCTTAATTTATTGACCAAATTACATTGAACATCTGTTTCCATTGTTGTTTTCAAAGTAGTAAATAAGTCTTAATTACTAATGGGATCATTTTATTGACCTGTGAATGGAATATTATGCCATAATATACTAATTCCATACCTTTTTTATTGAATACAAATTATAAAATATATCTTACACCGTTAGTATATGTATGTATGTATGTATGTATGTATATAGTCAATACATAGTAAAACCACGTCCCTGTGACGCGTTTTTATATTCCCATTTTATTCTACCGGAGCATACCAGCATCGACTGCGCCTTAGGCATCATTCCGTTTCCGTTTCACACATGGCAGCACACAGGGCACAAACATTAGATCGGACGTCAATTTCAATAGAGCGGCACGCACACGAAATAGCGAACTATTTCTGTTTTGCTGCTTTCTACGTATTACTTTAGGCGCTTTTCTTTGTCGTTAGTATCGCATGCAACTGTTGTAAAACAATAAAATACTGGGAAATGATTTCGTATTCAATAATAAAAACGTATTATAACGTATGTAGTATATATATCCGTAGTTTATAGGTATATATGGTAGGTACTCACAACGTCTGAAAATAAATTATATCGAATTCGATCGTAAATACCGTGTGTTTTCGGCTGGAAAGTGTACAGTGTGACGGATCCGTGGGTTCGAGCTGTTTTTACTCCGAAAAAAAATAATTGTTAAACGATCTGTAGCCTGTGTTCGTTCACAAGCTTACCCATGTTGAAAATTAATTCAATTGTTCTAACAAACGATGACATGATTCACGTAACAATAACAACAACTCCTGCATGGGTATATTGCTAAGCGGGTCGGGACATTATTTGTGACATAAATTAAATCGGCCGATGTTAGATTGATATAATGTTCGAGTGCTGGGGATATGTGTTTTGTTTCTGTGTAGAGGCGGTGTATGGACGAAGATTAATTAGCGTTTAATGGATATTAGTCGTATTTAAGTGCGGGTAATGATAGTTGTACTTAAACGATCTTGAAGTGCTATTAATATTATGTGTATTAGACGACGTAAAGTACTGTACGTACAGGGCGATGTCATAAATAGAAGAAATAAGGATATTTAGTTAATAGCCATATTTTTTTACTAGTTTTTAATGAACAAAACTAGCAATAAATAAATATGGGAGAGTAGAATTCATAACTAACCAAAAATAAAAAATAACACCAACTTTTTAATTTAACCAATTCGCACTTTCAATAATTTTTCTTAGATTATATTTTATGTTGGTTGATATTAAACTTCGGTAGGTTATCTGCTATCAAAAATAGAAATTGCCAGAAATATTTGCTTGAACATGATTCAAGGAGAGGCCAGAGCAGATCAAGTTTTTTATAAAATGAATGGAATGTTTTATAAGTAAAATCTTTACCTACAAAACAGATACATTGCTTTTTAAGATTTTGTTTTGACAATGGTGAAAAATCAACGGAGGCTGCCTGCATTGTAAATGAAGTTTATGGGTCCTATACCATACCTAAAAATAATGTGCACTTTTGGTTTCGTCGATTTCGTTGCGGAAATTTGGATGTGAAAGGCGATGCACGCTTGGGAAAGGCTATCATCGTAAACGTCGATAAAATCATTGAAAAAGTGAATCAAGACTGGAATATGAACAAAATACAGATTGGGAAAGAGTTACATATCAGTTATACAAGCGTTTTGAACAATTTGTGGAAGGTTGGGTACACCAAGAATGTCGATGTTTGGATCCTACATGAGCTGACAAAAAAAATTGCTATGTAGATCGCAATTTCCATTTACGAATCTCTGTCAAATCGCAACAAAGTTGACCTTTTTTTAAACGTATGGTGAGTCGAGATGAGAAATGAGTCACCTACGAGAATAATATACGAAAATGACCATCGCCACAAGAAGGTTTTAGTGTCTGTCTGGGGGGACTATAAGGGGATCCTACAGGATGAGCTCCCACAACCTGACCAAACAGTAAATTTGGAAGTATATTGTCAGCAATTGGACCGTTTGAAGCAGACAATTGACAAAAAACAACCGGAATTAGCCCATAGGAACGGAGTTGTCTTCTACCAAGACAATGCCACACCACGCAAGTCCTTGATAACGCACCAGAAGGGTCGCGAGCTTGGTTCTGAGGGTGTCATGCATCCTCCTTATAGTCCGGACATAGCCTTCAGCCTCCTCCTCCACTTATCCGATCGCTACAAACTTCTCTTATGGATGTAAAACTGGCTTCAAGAGAGGGGCCTGTGAAAATTATCTGTCCCAGTTTTTTTGCCAATAAAGATAAAAATTTCTTTGAAAAGGGAATCATAAAATTATCGTAAAGAACCTTGAAGAAAGTGTAAAAAAAATGGATCACTTTTCTCCGCACCCAGAACGCCCGAGACGGAAAGTCAAATACTATTCTGATAATGCGTTTTTGCAAAGTACACACACGGCAAATATGTTTGCCATCATAAGCATTCAAGAGTGTCGTACTGGTCAAGTGTAAAAATCATATAACAAGCACTACGAAGAACTCTAGATCATGCCAACGCGTTTCGACAGCAAAGCTTTGCTGTCGAAACGCGTTGGCATTTATCCAAGTGTTTGGTGTGTGGGTGATAGTGATCTAGAGTTCTACTTCGGCACCAAGAGATCCAGTGAATATTTAAGCACTACGAATACTTTCACAAACAGTGTGAGTTGCATAGTTGCAAGCTAGATTACAATCCAGATGCTGCGGCCTGACTCCATGTTGAAAATTGACGTGACCCACAAAGGAATGTACATACCAAGTACCATGTGAATGTGGAAGGACATACATTGGAGAAAGAAGCAGACCCATGCAAGTCTAAATCGGAGATCACCGAAAATTGGTTCGATTAGGAGAAACGCCGAAATCACGATTGGTGAAACCTGTCTGGGAAGAAGATCACAGGATTGAATGGGACAAAGCGACAAGTAGATACATTAAGTCTGGATACCAGACACAGAATACTTGGTGACGCATAAAAAAACCTGCGCAGGCCATGGCGTATCCAGATCTGCGCATATGTCATGATGTTGACATGTATCGTCAAATTATATAGCCCATATTAATTTTTATGGACAGTTTTTTGTCAGCATTAAATCTTTTGCGCGTGGCATACAATAGCAACTGACTGAATGAGTTTGGCAAGAAATTAAAGTTACCCTGCTGGTGGCAGTAGATGAACTGCCGAAACGTCGGATTATAAAAATCCTACAAATGACGGAAATAGCTCAACCAACAACTTCAGATGTTGGCATATTTCCTCTTAATATTGTCTTAGAATACCAACCCTCGCGTCATCCAGGCCAGTTGATTTCTTGTTCGGTAATCTATTGACTACTTTTTTATTAATATTATGATCCATTATCGGCTGAGAAAAAGCATTGTTTGCTTTACCAATTTACCTGCGGTACACTTTATAGTAAGTCGAACATCATAACAGTTTTAGTATATGAAGCTTAACAGTACATCTTTCAATATACAGGTTTACTGCTCCAATATTAGTTGGAAATCTAATTCTGGTGGCAGATATGGCCTGCAAGTCTTGGTCCTAGAATAATGCATTTTATTACATTGTCATCATTTAAGTTGAATTTTTATTAACTCGGCACTAAGTGTGTTCCAGTGTTGACCAACTCCTACTTCGACTTTGTTGTAGTATCTCCCTAGTAGCGAATGAAGATCGCCAAGTACGAGAGCAGTAAACAAGTTAATTCTAAGCTGAAATATTTACTAAGACCCGTACTTAGACGATATCACTACCTTTTTTTGTCACATGATGTGGTAGATACTAATATATGTATTTTAGTAAGAAACGATCTTGAGTAATTCTACATTTTTGCGATAAGGGGTTATTGCCCAGCATACAAATAAACGCAACTTTTTTTGAAAGAAGTTACAACATTATGGTTTACATGCCAATTTTCTTCTTTTACTGCAAAGTTATTTAACTGGAAGGCAACAATTTGTTGAATATGAGGGGTCAAATCTCTAACTTTTCTTGCACGTAGTGGGGTGACCCAGGGTTCAAATCTTGAGCCTTTATTATTCATTGATTATGTATGTAACGTAGTTGGTACTGACTGTTTACTTTATGCTGTTGACTTAAATCATTTTTGTACCATTAATTCTCCTGGGGACAGTAATATCCTTCAAAGCAAGATTGATCTATTGTAGAGTTGATGTCAAAAATATTTTATACATATCTATCAATATAAACAAATGTAAAACGATTGCATTTGGCCGTAAACCTGGTAACATAAACTATAGTTATGTAATTGATGGTATAAGTCTACTAAAATGTTCTGCAATTAAGGATTTACGCATTGTATTTGATAGCAAATTAACATTTAAGATTCACATTACTTCTATCTACTCAAACAGTTGCAAAGTTACTAGGATTTATTATGAGATCATGTAAATACTTTGTAGATATAAACACTGATATTACCTTATACAGTTCTTTAATTCTTCTTTAAACTTGATTATTGCTGCGTGGTTTGGTCACCTATGTATTTTAAATATTTACCTATCTAAATAAATAAATAAATAAATAAATAAATAAATGTCAATTTACTAGAATCGTTACAAAAGCGATATTTAAGGTATTTATATTTTAAGAAGTATTGCACTTTTTGTGATTTCTCTTATGAATCCTTGTTACTGGAATGTAATTTTCGAAGCCTGTGTAATCATAGAAAGGTCATTTAACTATTATATCGACATAAACTAATTCATCATGTTACTGATGATTCTGTATTTTTCAAAACGGCTGCTACAAATTTATATAAAAATTTGCCATTACATAGATTGTGTCATTTATACAATTCTTGTAATTACAACTTGAATATATTTGGCAACACATTCATAACATTTATGGCTTCTGTTAAAGAATGTATTTATTTTACTTATTGTTAGTATTACATTTTGCATACTTATGATTTAATTATGTTGTTCGTTTCTCTCTTTATTTCTTTAATTCGCGTTGAGTTTTTTATACTTTTAAATTTTTGTATTAATATTTATAACGCTGTAATAGGATCTTCAGTTAATAGATGGATTATAATAATTCTTATTATTATTGATTTGGCAATAATTACAATAATATGGGATCCCTACAGTAATAAAAAAAATGAATAGTTGTCATCTTGGTGCTGTAATTTAAGTAACTAGGTACATGTTGCATTTCTAATAAACTATACAAGTAATCTCGTAGTACTTACATGGATCAATTAACGGTTTTAATTAAGATTAAAAACATTCATCTTCATTAAATCTAAATTACACCTAAATACTATGCTTCAATTGCAATTCCTAACATTCACTATTTTAACATCTCGTTTATGTACCACGTCCGTGCACAGCATAGCACAAAACGTTGCAAATGCACTTTCGTTTGTACAATTTTCGCATTAGCAACAACAAAGAAGTTAATATCACACGCGTAGATACATTGAATGAGCAGTCAGTAACGTTACAATTGAATTATTTATATAATTGCAACCGTTAATGAGATTTTACAAGATGTGCCTCGACTTATTTGGTGCTAATTGGCGGATAATAAGGCGTGAAATTTTTACTAAACTTTATAGTACCTAATAACACAATTAGAATGATTAAGATGATGACTGTGATAAAAATCCAGCGCAAGATTTATGGGACACTACGCTGCCACGAAGCAGAGAGGCTAGTAAACATTTTCTTAAGCGCTACTCGGAATTCGTGTTTAAATGAGGAGGAAGCGTTTTATTGCAGCGAATCATCTATACATACACAATGCTAATCAAATTAATAGTAAATAATAACGGTCCTAATAATGCACCTTGCGGAACCCTATAACTTACCGTTTTGTTGGCGTTTCAATACCATGTAACTGATGATTTCCATTGTAATAATATGTATGCACGTATACATATCGCTTCCACTTTTCGTCTATTACATTATACGAGGAACACAATGCTGATGAAAGACGCCACAAGTTAAAACGTGGGGAGTGGAGATTTCAACCAGATTGCCGACATTATCGCAGCTAGACACTGGCGATCAAGTGGCAGCCAGCTATCCACCCCGTGGCTTATCCTGCTGAGAAAATTCAGTTCCAAATTACGCCCGTATTATTTATGGAGTTCCCCCCTGTAACGCGTTACCGCCACTAACTACATCGCATTCAATCAATGGGTGGTATTGTGATGATAAGTCATTTCATAGAGGGACCTTTATTTCATTAGGTTGATGTGGAGTATTGTACGGATTTGTTCATTTAGTGCGGAATTGTTATCGGTAAATAGGTCGATTCCAATAGTTTAAATAAAATAAGGAAATCGTATCGTACATCTTGGGCGTTCTCAGAAAAAGTTTACGTTTTTATTGATGAATGCTTGAGGTTATAAAAAGATAGAACCTGTTCGTATTTTATTGACAAAAAAGTGGCTAATACATCTAAATAAAAATAATCTATTCAATCATGTCATTTATATAAATCATGCAGTCAGCCTTGCACATCTTTCAATATTAATTACTGTAACACATTTCTTTAGACTTCAATTCTCGAACACATGTTTCTAGCTTTATTTCTAAATTAGAAACTTCCTGTTTCGAGGCGTAATTACTAAATAAAAGAAAATTTATTATTCAGCTCAATATATCTTGGCAGATATTCTAACTTAAGTAGTGTGTAGAAGGAGTGCCAAGACTACATTAGGCAACCCGGAAAAAATATGAATGCAATTAATTTTCAAAATTGATATATTGCAAAAAATAAGTCAACTTATTGCATAAAAAGGAAAATCGATTAAATATTTTCTAATCATATATGTACCTACTAAACGCAGTAAAATCAAGTTTTTAATTGCATTTTTTTAGAATAATTTTTTTCCGGTACCAAATTAGAGATCTTTGATCTTAATATCACAATTTGTAATGCACACATTTATATTAAGCGTAACTGGAAGCGTTTGTTTGCAAACAAACAAACTAAAATCAAAATAAAGACATAATTATAACCTTAAGAATACTTTAATTACCCCATTAATTATAGGTTTTAATATAATGGGTTTATAATTACGCATAAAAAAGAGTGATGTATTTAAATCTATTATCTGAATCTAAATAAAAGAAAGTTGTAATATCACAACTCCAACCAGCATAGGATATTCGAGTTAACACGAGTTTTACTTAATAATAAATATGTTGCAATTTTTAATGGAAAAATTATCCCACGCGAAAAAATATGAGTCACATCGGAGAGTAATAGTAAATAAATCATTCCGTAAAAGGTACCACAAATGTTACCAGATGTATATCTAGTTACACTATCTTAGTTTGTTTATGGTGCATCAAACAATAGATTGTATTGAAAATATCAAATTTTACATCCATTCAAACAAGCACGACTGTGGGTTGATATATGAACTATAATGTGGTACATTTAAGTAATATAATAATATAATACTGATCGTCGTATTACATATCGTAATGTAAGTTGTATAATATCTACGCACACGCAAACAATAGGGTCTTGTTTATGACAGATTCTTTTAAGCAGTTTAAACTTTGTTTTTGTTAAATAAATCGGTGTGGATGAGTGTTGTGAAAAAAGGAGGAAAATTTTCTTGAATATAGATATCAGGTGTGATGCGCATAATACATTGAGTTAATTCATCTCTTAAAAGAAGTCCATTCTCAACTTTTCTTTTGTGAACAACTTTCTAGCTTATGGATCACTAAATATTCCTTCCTGAACTTTTGCAGGAAACAACTTTGGAAACGTCTCATTTAAGTATCTACTGTTTTAATCAATCTTAATTCATTGTGTAGAGGGGGTAGAATCCCCAAATTAAATTAAAGTCTTTTAAGGGGCTCAAATTTTTCAGGAACAATATTGGTCCATAACTGCCCTTTTTTTGTAATGGAATGTAGTTCATTAAAAAGAAGATGCGTGAAAGTACTTGAACATGATGCATTTAATAGGTATATCTTTTTTTTATTATCCTCGTTTGTAGAATATGCAAAAAAATTGAATTTGCAAGCTCAGAATTAGTTCTTTTCGAATGAAACAGATAAGAAAGGGATGGTAAAAAAGTTTTTACATGTGTAATGTCTGTTCTAATACTTTTTTAGTTTAAATTTTACATTAGACTTACAAGAAAACACAGGAAAGTGATATAGGGGCCTATTCTCTAAGCATTCTGTTAAAAATTAACAGGCTGTTAAATTTTAACAGACCAAATAACGGTGAATGGTATTCTGTATTTACATGTCCTGTTAATTTTTAACAAATAGGTGTTAAAATTATCTGTAGAACTGTTAATTTTAAAGGCTTGTAAATATGTGCCTTTAAAAATTGACAACTGCTGTTACCGCAAAAAATGGCTGCCGCTGCAGGATTTTTGCCAGTATTGATAAATAATGAAATTCAAAATGAGTATAGAAGGTAAATTAATTTTGTCTCTGATTAATACAACGGTAACCATTGTTTAACTTGCAGAAATCGTGTAAGATATATAAACAGAAATTTACGAGATGCAAGTAATCCATTTGAATTAACTGAATAAATTGAATAAATTTGTATATTGCCAACTTTTTATTTTCTTAAAAATAGATAACAAAAGAAAAACGAAAAATTATTTATTCCGAAAATAATAAACTAAATTCTATTTTAATAATAAATAATGATAAACTCTACATAAAAATAAAAAAACAGTTAATTCGATTTCAATAATAAATAAAAGGGAAGTTCAAAGCACAAAAATAATAACAGCATTGATTTCAAGAATAAATTAACGATAACTCTATACACAAACATAATACTTAATTAACAAATTTTATACAATAATGAGAAAAAAATGAAATTTCTGCTCGTTATTTCTTGCCCAAGACATTAGCTAACTTTGATATAGGCCTAGCAATATTATTATTGCTGGTAGCTATGTTGTTGTTGCTCTGTATAAGGGCCTGGATATATCCATAACCTGGAATAACATTCTCTATATAGATTTTTTTTTCTTTGATTTTAATCGCGTACTATGGCCGGTATTGGAACTTGCACATGCTATAGGCTCATCGTGTAGTACAAGTACCACTGCTTTATAGATCGTGTGGGCCCCTCCATATTATTTAATTCTGTTTTTAATTGTTCCCACTCTGGAAATTCACCTGGATGTATTAATTTTTTTGTTGTTCTATAAAATTTATCATAGCCTCTATTTGTCGTTTGGAACATCGTTCGCGTTTTGCCATAGGGAAAATAAAAAATAAACGATGCGAAAGTAATAATAATACAGTATAAACGTTAACACCAATTTGAGGTTAAGGCACGTATTTGTGGTGGCTTATGTCAACATACATATGTTCATATGTACTAAATAAGTGCTACTAAATCGCTGCTTCGTCGCGTAATCTTCGTTTATTTTCGGAATTTTTAACAACCTCCGTTAAAAGTTACTTTATAACAGCCCTGTTAAATTTTTAGTTACAGAATAACATTTTCCCCGTTTACTTTTAAAGGTGCTGTTATAAGTTAATTTTTAACATGATGTTATTTTTAACAGGATTTTTTACAGAATAGGCCCCATAGTCTGTTAACTATAACAAACGAGGCACGTCATAACCAATAAAATTGCTACCTATACAAAACGAAATACCCAAATATAACTGTTCTCACTATTGACGATATAAACGTCTTTCTATGCAAAGACGTCTGTCTTGACCGATGTTGCCATCTCATGAGTATAAACTTAACTGTTAACGCGAATTGCATGTCAATGAGTTATCATGACTTAATACATAACCTATTAGAGAACAGATTTGGCAATAATGCGTACCACCTTACGACCTGTGTTGATGACGTGCCTCGTCTGTTATCGTAAACAGACTATAGTTAGACTAAGATTTAAATGAAAGTTAATGGATTAATAGAGAGGGATGTATTGTAAGAACAACGGTAACTTTCTTAGCTACTAAATAGCACCCTTTCGGGGGATAGAGCGCCCTGTAAACAACACTACCCTTCCATATTTGCTTCAGAGAAGTTAAGATAAATATTTAACTGTTTTAATGGTACTAAAAGGTGATGACAATAGTTTAGGCTGACATGTGTTTTGCCAACGTCATTTTGATTTAATGTGTATTTTTGCCATACCATTATTATCGCCTTGATATCGACAGCTTTCCCGTTGAAGCGCGTTCGTAATTCATCAGAGTGTTTGGTGTTTTTGTGGGTAAACTGAGTTAGTGAATTTTGCGCTGTTAATCATATCCCCACAACGAATAATAACTTATAAGAACCATAAGTACAGCACTACCTGAGACATACTACATTTATAACTATTGTGTTTAGGCCACATTAGTTCAGTCGTCCATATTGATGCTTCTCTTTGACGCGCCATCTGTTCACAAACAGTCGAAGTATAAGTCGAGTGTATTCTCTGAGTCTTACTTCATACGTAGAGAGGTGGAAAATATCGGTCACCATCCACTTCTTCACCTAAAAGAGGTTTAACAATGTGGAAAAGTTGTATTCTTACCTTTTATTATTACTTATGCATTTACTGCATGGTGTAAGTTGGGTAGCTTAAGTTCATCTTCACCGTAGTTCTGATTTATAATGTCACCTGTACCTAATGATTTATTAATTACCAATTATTTTGCAAGATAGGTAATCAATCGAGTGCTCTCAACTATAATCTTTAAATATAAACTAAACACTTGCATACTGTATAAGAAGTTAAAGTTTTATGCAAATTATTCTTTACTTATAGCTAATGTATACGTGTGTACTACTAACACATTATACATAGTGCATCATATCACGGTAGAAAAGCTACAAGCAGCGGCAAAACGTCATATCCTGTTAAGTCATCCAGTATTATGTGTATGTAAATTATTACAGTGGTATATCTTATTATTCCCAGGGTCCTGAATCGCATTCAAGAGAAGTGTTCTTAAGGATGTTCGTATTTTTTGCTGTCGCTGTGTACGGCAAGGACATCTTAATAGCGGTGAGGCTGAAATAAATATTCGAAAACGAGGTTCCGTCGAAACAATGTAATTCCCATATCTTAAGCAGGATGTTTATAAATTGAATTGTTGAATAATCAA
Organism: Popillia japonica; assembly: GCA_004785975.1. Classification (NCBI taxonomy): domain Eukaryota; kingdom Metazoa; phylum Arthropoda; class Insecta; order Coleoptera; family Scarabaeidae; genus Popillia; species Popillia japonica. The sequence goes on from SMLS01063962.1 coordinate 49,200, forward strand.
AAGAAAGGCAACTGTGTAGCTAACAGTATGTAGGTATATACCTACAGGAAAATTTTAAAATAAATAAATAAATAAATACAATATAATGCACTAACTTATTCGAAATTAATCCTTGCGAATTTCGTTTTAGTCTCTTTTTTTTGTTAATATATACGCAGATACATCCTGTACAAAAACAATAAGCTATACAGCCACATTTTTTGCCAACTTCCTTCGCGTGACAATTCAAACAATACATTCACTATGTCTTTATTAAGTAACATTTAAAAATAACGTATGTGTATATTCCACGCTTGAGAGGTTAGCTTTTCAAGTGGAATGTATGTACGAGATACCTATACAATATATTTTACAAACATACAATGTATTCGTAATACAAAAGCAACTACCGGTTTACTGTGCTACGCTAGCATTGAAGTCTCCAAAGTAATACATGCGGATTACTCACGTTATATTGAATTCGAAATATATTTCGAATTAAATTTTTTATGTTTTTGTCATTTAAGTAATGATGAAGTATTTCTCATCATTATATTTATTTACCTTATCTGAAATTATATTAAAAAAAAATTGATTATAAAAATATAAAAACATAAAACATATCTATAAGAAGGAGATATGTTCTCAGTCAGCGTAGAAAACTACGGGGTATTTGTACCATTTTATACGACCGGGTAGCAATAAAAAATCGTGTTATATAATTTTTATAAGCCTGACAGTTGTAAAACTGTTGCTGGCTGCCTGATGCTTGGGAAACGTCTAGTGGGGTAATTAAAATTAATGTCTTGATGATGACGGCTTGTTCTAAATATATTAATAGAAATTTTCGGCATGCTGGTCCCCTTTATATATCATAGGTAGGATTTTTATGTCTTCTTTAAGGAGGGCCAGTTTTTGTATCCGCTATTGGAGACTTAAAGGTTGAAGGATCTTCGAAGTATTGAAAAGAGAATGTTAGATTTAAGTGCCAGTTTTATTTTATTGTGTTTGCTATATTTTTACAAATGTAGATGTGTATATCTCTTGTACAAACATTTATTAGTATCTAAAAGTGTCGTCTACTACAAGAACTACATCTATAGCCAGTTTCTATGGAGAATTAAGCAAAGTTAGACCCTTTCCAGTTTAAATTTTGGCCTTGCAGGAAAATTATTTAGTTATTGGAACCAGAGGCAATAGTAATTAAATTGAGGCTTTGTCAAGAAGACATTTCTGAAAATTTCTTCAATGAAAAGCATCATAATTGTAATCTTGAGAAGAACTTTTTTTGTGGAAGTTCCGATTTATGTTCAGTCGACCGGCTTCTCAGCGGCAGTGCAGCTTCTTTAATTACAGTCAGTCTGGTGTGAACCTCACTCATACAGGTTAGCTTTAACTATCCTTTGCTCATATTTTCATGTAATTTGAGGAATTCGACTGCAGATGGACTTCCGGTGAACTAAACGTGAATCCTGGCCTATATCTCCCAAAATAGTTTGTACTTATGGTGGTTGTTTCACATCATGCAGACTGAGGTTAAACACTATTATAGGAAGATCAGCGTAAAGTGACTGTACATAGTATGTCAAACGTTACTAACTTAAGCCAAAACATCCCTAAACTGCTGAAACTGTGAAATTGCCTATCCTATTGTTTGGTTTAAATTCTTCACGAACATTGGCATTATTGGTTTGTTTGATTTTGATGTCTTTTATTGTACTTCACAGAATCTTTCTTCTGTGAAATTGCTATTTGGTACAAAATATTGATATATTGTAGGCCTCTAACCTTTCACTTGTAAAGAGTTTTGTTGAGTGTAAAATTTTTTGTACATCGGTTTTGATTTACACACATCTCCTAGGCTAAGTTGCTGGAAGCTATCCAATTTTGGAATCTACCATAATGAGAAATGTTGGGCTTTAACCCCAGATTAGTCGAGTCAACCAAGACGTTAGCCATGCAGTTGGTCTGATATATTTCCAAATGTAAAGCTTCAGCATCAGTTACATGATCAAACTTCTAGAATAATAGTTTTCCTACCTAAATGCATTTGTGCTATGCCCCC
>SMLS01063964.1:0-35401 GCA_004785975.1 Popillia japonica
GGGTATGCCATTATTGTGGATGAACAATTATTCTCTGCGGTTTGCTATCGCTTTTTTCCTTCGGCATTCTTCTTTTTCGTTTCTTTCGCGATCTCGCTTTGTTTCGACTTGGAAGAGATATGACTGTTCAGAATCCTAGACGTCTCTGAAAATTACTCTGAGGCTGGCAATGTGACGGTTTTTCTCTTTTTCCCTCGTTCTTTTCTTGCCCCCGTATTGTTACTTCGTCCGAATTAAATGGAAAGTTCCATCAAACAATTGTTAAGTACTTTATCAGTGGCTAATTTATTACGCTAATGAACACTGGACTAGAAGAAATCATTTGCGGGTTTTAAGAGAAGGTAATCGCATTTAGGTTTTGAATTTTTAATGCCTCAAACTTTGTTGAAGCGTTATTTACATGTTAGCATGTAGTTTAGTAGCAATGTACAATACGTGAACGTCTTAACATTTACCCAATACAAAGATTAAATACGACGAAAAGATTACAAATTAATCAACATGTACGACATAAGTTGTTATTTAAAGAGAAGAGAAGAGACTTATCCTTGCAAACATTGCACACAGAAGCCTATGTATTAAGTATGTAACCTAATTGCTTTGCGTTAGTGGAAAATAGTATAAGTATAACATCAACGCTACAAACTAACACTCGAATATATCAAACATTAATTGCCATATCGCAAAAAGTAAATACAGATGTATTTATTTAGATAGATAGGCAAGATTCGATATTTATCAAACTAACAGTCAAAAAATAGTTGACCGAAGATTTTTGTTTCTCGTGGTGTGGCGACCTAATAGACCATTGGATGGCGTCTATCCATCCAGCTTCCATTAAAATACAGGTCTCTAGATCTGTTCTCCTAGTTGTAAATTGCTCAAAATGGTGGGGTTTCAACATTTATCCGGTTAAAGAACTTACTGGTAAGTGGTAGTTTTGTTGCTACTACTACATTGTCCGTCAAGCATTGCATCAGCGTTGTATCTTAAATTTATGCCAGCAGTATCATAATTATCAATTTCACATTGTAATATATGCTGGAACATGCACTTCGAAATTACTTATGTCCATTTGGAAATCCTTCTTCGTATTGCTGAGTACTTCTTAGGTCATTACCTTTGCTACAGCCGCAAAGAAGATATCGGATATTCTGCATTACCAAACTCTATACTTAAACATGTTTGCTCAAAACAAGACAACTGCCTACGACTAATAACTACTTGTTTTGTCTCGACATAATTTCCGAAACTTCGTATTACTTCCACGAACAACCATTAGATAACTTTACAACTTCGACCACACTTTGTAACCGACACATACCAATCTTACTGAAGTTTCAAGGTCAACAATAAAAATAAAAATGTCCAAAATTTTTACGAAAATCGTCGTTCTTATGTGAACACTTTTCGTGTACTTCGCGAAAACTTTGGCCTAAATAATTGCCTTTCTGTGCTTGTCATTCGTCGCATTGTTTTAAATTATTTTTACTCTTCACGATGTAAAAACAACAGTAAGCCGCTGAAATGCTAGAACTGTTGAGATTATTGCTGCTGTAAGAGCTACTGTTGCAGAAGATCCAAATTTATCAATTCCTCGTCGTGCTCAAGACTTAGGACTTACAAAAACAACAACAACTTGGCGAATTTTGCAAAAAGATTTGAATGTACAACCGCATAAGATTGTTTTGACGCAAGAACTTATGCCACTGGACCATCGTCGACACAGCGAATTTGTTGTTTGGAGTTTAGAAGGACTTGAAAGGGACCGCAGTTTTCCGGAAAAAAATTATCTTTTCTGAAAAAGGAATTCAACTGTTAGGGAACAGTTGAATTCCTTGAAATTGGCCAGGGGCCCACCGAGAAGCTGTGATTTGTCGCCTTTAGATTATGTTTTGTGGGGTTATTTAAAATCCAAGGTTTATACAAACAGGCCACACACACTTGATTCTTTGTGGTTAAACAGTGAACGCTGCATTCGTGGGATTACGGTCTATTTATTGCACAACGTCGTTGAAACGAATCCAATCGTCGAATTCAGTCTTGTACACGAAGCCGAAACTATTAAGAGTTTCTGTGCCTATTTGACTAATCAAATAAATTTCAAGCTGGGTTCAATGTTTGAAAGTTTGAGTTCAAATTTTGCCTTTAACCTGCTCCTGTATTTATTTTTCCAGTAAAATAAAATACAATATTTGTTTCTACCATTGAACCACAACTAACCGCCCACATTTATTCGGGGCGTTCCTTTCGATTAATACTCAAATGGTGAGCAGATAGCATGACTGAATACATGCGTGCAGTTTGGAAACGTCTATTCAAATATTCCTGAAGTTCTGCTGAATCTTACATCTGCGCTTGTAATTACTTATTCCTAGGTACTTCTGCAACTTTCTTGGATCCGTCCGTAAACCACCGTACAAACGGATCCTGTACCTTAGGTCTGGACTTCTCAGATTGGCCTTCCTGGATTACCACTTCAAACTGTATATCGATGTGAAGTAGTGGAGATGATCCACATCCCTCACCAGCTTCCTCTCCACTTGTGGTTAAAAGGTTATACTACCTCCACCGAAGGACCAAACGAAAATGAAAGAAAGAGTAAGAAGCGTCCAAACCAAAATAAAAAAAAAACAAAAAAAAAACAGACCAAGTGCAAAGGTGCGCTTCACTAGTCTGGTAGCACAAAGCCAGTCTAGGCTATGCGGTAAGTACCCTGAACAAAGTTCAGAGGATTGCTTGCTTGGGCATCACGGAGGCCATGTCTGCGACCGCGACGGCAGCCATGGAGGCCATACTTGGTCTCCCTCCGCTGCACCTGGCGTTGTGGTCAGAGGCAGCCCTGGGGGCCTACAGGTTAAAATGTAGTGGATGCAAAGGCACTGGTAGAACCGGTGACCATACGGGCATCTTCACCTACATCGAAAATACGGCACCACTGTCCGTTAGGCCGGACAGGATCCCGCCCATCTTTAGTTTCGCTAGAAACTACAAAGTAGTTATCCCCACCAGGGAAACTGCTAACGCTAAATGGCACGGGCATTGCAATCTGGAGGGACGGGGAGCCACATGGTGAATCCATGTGGCTCCCCATCAGCCATCAGCCTGGGGTCCTTCCCTTCCGTTTTCCAGGCTGAAATTATAGCCATTCAGACGTGCGCGGAAGGAATTTTAGCTTCCTTGGACAGCCAGGGTGCCCTCAAGGCCCTACAAGCTGTCAAGTTTGATTCCGAAGTAGTTTTAAACTGCCACAGGAAGCTGAAACAATTGGCTGAACTTCACAGCATTACGCTGAGATGGGTGCCGGGCCACTCCGAGATGAGGGGCAATGAGATTGCTGACGGGTTAGCCAGAGCAGCCAGTGAACGACTACACATAGGTCCCGAACCGACGTGTGGGAGTTCCTATGGTTGCGTCAAGGCTTTCGTCAGAACTCAGCTTGCTGCCAGACACCCATCCCACTAGAGGGGACTGGAATGAGACATTGCAAAACCCTGGGTGTACATCCGTACCAGGACAGGCTCCGTAAAGCCGTCTCTATGAGCAGGCCCAGGTTAAGGATGCTAGCAGGCATCCTGACTGGGCACTGCACACTGAACAAACACCTGTTTCGCATGGACTTAGCAAACTCTTCCCAATGCAGAAGCTGCGGAGACGTGGAGGAAACTCCCGTGCATCTGCTTACCGACCACCCTGCATGGGACATGGAAAGGCGGAGCTACTTTGGGGTCGCGAGATTGGACGAACCCGAACTAGAGAAATTAACTCTCGACCAGTTCGCACTGTTTTTCTCACAGGTGCAACTGGGATGGAAGGCCTAAACGAGATGGGGACACAATAGGCCTTTCAGGCCGAGCGGCCGCGCGGAGTCACCCGCCCGTGGGATATATAAAAAAGTGCAAAGGGGGATGACTCTGGTCTTCCAATAAATAAAAAGTTAAAATTTACAAAAGATGGAAGGATAACTCAGAAAATGGCTGGCCAATATCATTTGCAACCTTCCCTAAAGTATTCTAGCAAGTAATTACAAATAGATTAATAAACTTATTTAATTAATTAGGAGAAGTTGAAAAAATCTAAACTGACGATGAAAGAAGCGAACAGATGATTTGTCTCCAATAAGCTCAATTTCTTAATTTCAACATGAATAAGGTCTTTATATCGACAGTTGCCTCAACTACACGTAGCATTTAGATGTAGCTCTTGTGGGGATCTGAACAAATTTTCTTCCTACAAAAGCTTCTCTGCAACATCAGAAAATAAACATTTAATCTGCAGGTCATTACCAAAAGATAGTCACACTGTAATTAATAGTATACACAAAAATTAAATCAGACCCATGAAAATGGTAAGGTTGGTGAGGAACACAACTAAACTACCAAGTCGAGCAATGATCGTACCTTAAACTGCTGGTGACAGAAAGATTTGCAGACTCTAAAATTGGTAAATTGTTTTTCATCATTTTCTGAATCATTGGGTCTTCACGATAATGTACTGCTTGACCAATTTTCCTTGTCGACGAGGGAAACGCTGCAATTATTGACATTAGAAAGACTGATACAAGCTTTTATAATTTTTATTTTAAATATGTAAAAAAAGCACTTAACGGCGACGTCAATCTCTTCTTCTGGCTGGAAACTTTTTGCTCACACCTGTTTTTGGAGCTCAAAAGATAGGCAGAAGTCACACATCACCAAATCCGTTGAGTAAAGGAGATGTTCCATAATTTTGATTTTGTTTTTCGCTAAATACTGATGTCCCTGCTGTATAGGACGATGCGTAATCATTCTGTAACATGATTCCCTTTCTTAGCACTTCACTGAACACAGTAGGTACACAATTTACAAACCCAGTTACAACCTTTTTCAAATGTAAATGATCGTGCAATATTGCGAGGATCCAATTTTCAGATTGTACTCTTATCATTGCATAGGTAATGCGCTCTTCTTCCACCATCGCCTTGATCGCAGCGGGGGTTAACCGCAGTTAAAGGAGTACCAACTTGCAACCTCTTTCAAATTCTTTATACCATCTATAAACAGCAATCAGCCAGTGATTGACAGACCTACGCTCAAGACTTTCTTAAAATCATAGTAATTTCTCAGGCACTATTCAACCGAATTCCACAAACTAAACTGCAATTGACAGATGAAATAATGCACCATTTATTAAGATTTTTCAATTCTCAATAATTGTAGCTTACCCCTCATATTGACTGCACTTCCTACTGAAATTGTGCGTGAAATATACGACCAAACTAACAATACCAAACACCAACAGCAATTTATTATTTGGTTGTATAAGGTCAACAGTTAACCGATCAATTCTTCTAACGACGTAATGAACATCTTCTGCACGGGACACACCACTTACGGCAAAGTAGATATACTCGACGTAGAGTCGTGAAGGAACGGAGCTAATAGACCGTCCGTGACCCGTACGACCACCGCAGATCGGACACTTCTGAAATATGAGTGCTAGACTGACTTTCATCGGTTCGAAGTTCCCCCCGGGTCGTAGGTATACTAAATGATTTTCGGCTGACCGACGAATCCCAGACTGAACGCTTCAAGTTCACATTAATAATGCCATTGACAGGATAATTTCAGACGTAAATTAGGATCATAAAAAGTCGGTGGAGTAGAGATGCCATTTATCATTAGTGTGTTGCTCGTATTTCACGTATATTTTTTATTGTATTTTTGCTTAGACTAAAGGACAATTTCGTTATATAAGATTTTTACAATGTATCTTATCTTGAGTCCGAAATTCACCTCGATTACTTGCTTATTACCCCGTTGATGACGTGTTTCTTTTTTTTTTTCCAAAAACACACGAACACCTATAATATACCATCGCTAAACGTTAAATTTACTGCTCACGTGACTCTCAGAACTGTCACGTACGTTACGATTGGTTTCGTGACCAACGTTAATAGTTTATTTTCACTTATATTAAAACGAAATCCCGAAGAGGAGTCGTCGCCTACCGCTGTTTCTCACTTATTTTTCCAGTGAACGCGATTCCTCCCTCCGAATAAGATATACTTGCCACAAAACACCTCATTCTTAAGGCTGATTCTCACTTTTTCATTTTATGCTAGTAAAAATAATCATACTTTTTAACGTTTGATATGAATTAATCAATTTCTTATGCATCAATAAGCTACAATATGTACTTTTCCAGCCTTCTCTTTACTGAGAGCTGAGAGCTAATTGGGACTTCTAGGAAGCCTAGTGCTGATAAAACCCAAACTGAAGGACTGGTTTTCAACTGCTTCCTAAGAGTGGGCTTTCTAGACTCCAAGATCTCTCGGATCCAGTTGCTTGATCTGAGATTACCTGAAAACATTTGAACCATTTTAAGCAGCTTATATGACTGGATATTTACGGTTATGTATGTGACTATGTCCCCTACCAAGGGCAATCTTGGATACGGGCTATATACTAAAAAGCTGGAGAAGATCTAGAATGGTTTTCATTCCTAAGCGGAAGCGAAGTCATATAGACCCGTCACAGACGTTATTTCTTCTCAAACGCTTAGAAAAGATAACTGATTAAAAGACTTGGTTATTGGTCTATATGAGGATCAATATGCTTCTGAGGGGTTCTGTGAGGAAGTCATCCATAAAGTTGCTCAATGAGTAGAAAATGCCTTAGGCAACAAAGTTCTCCCATTAACAGCTTTGTTGGATATTGAAGTCGCCTTTGATTAGACGCAACAGCAAACGACTGAATTGGGGCCAAATCTCAAAATCTTTGCAAATATTGTCTCCTTTGTCCATATTGCATGGCAGTGGACGCCGTCTTGCTTTCGGATTTTCGTATGAAAGGCTTCCGTGCACAAGGCTACGCCAATTACATCACCATCATGATTTGCGAAAAGTTGAAGATCGTGGTAACCTGGACGATTAGACGAGTGGCTATCAAACCTATAGAACACAGGTCTCAAATGGATATTTAACTCTTTTTTTGTCCATCCATCTAGATGTTATTTTTTGCACTAAACTGGCGTACATACCACACGTAGAACACTTAAGAAATAAAACTACGAGAATGCTTTGAGCCTATAGCGGAATGGTTCAAAATTCAAATTACTGGGGGTTCAAATTACTGAAGTGGTGCACTAGCTCTACACTAAGGTTATAGCAACTTATGCCTCGCTAATCTGAGGGTATAAAGCTAATCTGAGTTATGCGGCCAACGGACTTGGTAAAGTCCAACGGCTTACTTGGCTATTTTTGTTTTTTTATCAAGTTAGTATAACCCTACACCATTATATGGTAACTGGGTACAGGTTATATATATATATATATCAAGTTAGTATGCAAGTAAAATGGAATGCTCATGGTTGAGCAAATTTTTGTCATTTTTGTGCCACTACCTTGTGAGCCGTAGAGCCGCCAAAACAAAAACAAGAAGTTACTAAAACTGTAAAAGGCATAGTTGGTGGTTTTGGCACAGTGCTATTTTCACTACCTTTAATCAATGCAGAGTTTGTAGAATACTGTTCACAACTGTAACACTTACAATGGATATATTTGCAAAAGAGGCCATGTCCTGCAGAGTTTTCGCAATTATTTCAAAATCAACATCTCCAAAAGCGCTTGCATCATTGTCATCAGAAAAAATTAGATTTCTGGCACAATCCTCGCCATCAATTAAATTAGAAATAGGAAGACCTAATTTTGAATCAGAAACTTCATGTTTCTCGCCTTTCATTAAGTCTTTTTCTCTCATCTGCTCTTTCCTGTTTTAGTTTTACCATTCTATTCTTCTTCTATATTTTTTTTTTCAAAATTCTTTTGGGCAGCCTTCCCATACACTATAAAAAATATCTTTCGACTTTCTCTTATGTTGTGTTTTACCAAAATTGGCACAAACCACTACAATGGACTACATACATCTGATAGTAATACAAACTTGGCATTTTCATTACTTTCAATTGTGGAAGACCATAAATTTAATCCTGGGGTAGCAGTATCTTCATTCCTATTGGATCTGGTAAACAATTTATTTACCATTTGTGATTTTGTTGTTTTCAAGAAAAATGATTAGAAAACAAGTATTAAACTTGGCTGATTTGCAATGAATTCATCAAATAATTCAAGTATACAACCAAAATTGCTGTATGCCCAATCAACAGGAAAATTTATTCCAGCAGAGATTTGTCATTTCTAAATAATTTTCTGCTTCTACATCGCAGTCCAATGTATTATCAGCGAGAAAAGCTCCTGTTAGATTTTGACGCATTCGTGAGGATATGCTGCTCTTTCATTTTCATGAAAAGAATTGTTTGATCAAATGTTGAACACCATCCTGCAGATACTTCGTAGTTATAGGTAACTTTGTTATTGTATATTGTGGTGAAACCCTTTGGCTAAGAATGGTTTATTTTTCATGACTTGATCAGAAAGATATCAGTTTCCTGTCAAATTGTGATAATTGTTAGGCTTTTCTAAGAAATGTTTGTATATTGTTCTAAATTTCCTATTTAAGGTTCGTGACCAAATGTGACAAGACAATTAAATAAACGGGCAATTATATTAAATATCCGGAGACGTATGTACACAGATAGCATTTACGGCATAGTGCGAATCATCCTTTATAACTGCTTACACATACTACAACGCAGTCGAACACACACACGCACAATAAATTTTATTACGCTTTTTATACTCCTCACGATCTGCAGTAATAAACCTTCGCTTCGTCTCCGTCCGCTATATTCCGTCGGTTACGATCATTAAGCCGTTCCGTCTTTCTCGTCAAAAACTTAAGACATTCGTGGGGCATTGTCGGGTGATAAATTCGGTAAATTATTAGCCTTCTGGTTGCCTGCCCCATCAGCCGCCCGTTATTCGTTTCGTACTACAGTCGGAAACACGTCGGTCAGGCGCAACCGAAAAGAAAATTAGATAGAACTTGAAATATTACGTCTCTCTTTAATTAATATGTCACGGAGAAAATGGCTCTCCGTATTATTCTGCGGTAGTATAAATATATAAATGAAACTTGGTAAGTGTTATTATTACGTCTATCTTGTTTATAGAATTACATACCCGATATTGCTACCAAAACTTCGAGCATGACCTGACAAGCACTGACAGTCGACTTTCTACTGAGATTAAGTCTTATAGTCGCCAGAGAACAAGCAAAAACTACAACGAAATCGACGGCGGAAGTAGAGTTGCATATATTTCAATAGCGAACAAAATGAATTGAAGGATTCTTTGGCAAGGAAAGAGCCATTTGATTTATGCCTTACAAGAAAATGAGTAAGCTGAATGTCTACAGTTAGTATGCGAGACTTAACTGGACAACAATGTTATCACTAAATTAAAAGCTCATAGTTGCGATGTTGTGCAAGAGGTGCTGGTGTAGACAGAATAGAAACCTTTCGCTCAGATACAGGCTGAATAAAGATCTTTTTGCCTTCCTAATTGGCCAAAATATTTTGGCTTTTGGAGCGGACAATATACCGGGTTTCCAATTATTTGCAATTATTCAGAATCAAGTAAGTCAGCAGTCAATGGGGAGCGATCTTTCCTGATAAGAATTCCAGTATGTGAGAGTTCTAACCGTATTCTTCCTTAACAGAGAGTTTTCTATTCTGTAAATTTGTATTAGCTGTAGTTCCTTAGAGATCTTTGTTAATTCCGGAATTAATCATTTTCCTGGAGAACTAACAGTAGGTAAACTACATCTCTTCTGGATCAGTCTCTCGACGTGGACACCCTGTATAAGCCAGGCACTATAAATGGCCTCCTTAGGACTCATCGTCGATCACCGAACGCGCTGTATAAGGACTCCCAGGGAGTGCGGTTCCCAGGGAGGAAGCGAGGAGAGGAAGGTGCCTTGCAGCTGCTTTCCGTCTAATCTTTTGACCCCCGCTTTTCCGGCTCCTGACTCCTTGTGTCAGCAACTCATTCGGCTAACTCCTTGCGTCAGCAGAGCAACTTCCCCGCTTTTGCGGCGCCTGACCTTCTGACCCCTGGCGTCAGCAGAGTGGTAAACAACTTGAGTCACCCTTTAATTGCGCTTTTTGACGCCAGTAGGTATAGGGCCACCCCCCACCACTCCTACCTTTGGTAGGTGTCAGCGACCAATTCAAATGACTCACGAATATGGCGCGGGATTTGAATTAGCTGTTGTGATTGAACCGCTACCTGTTGTAATTGAACTGGTACCTGTTATTATTGAACTGATAGCAAGAGGACGCTGATTAAATTCAACAGATATTGCCGTTGAAAAGCGGTTCATAAGAGGTAGCAGTTTAATCATAACAGGTAGCAGTTCAATTATAACAGGTAGCGGTTCAAATCACAACAGGTAGCAGTTAAATCACAACAGCTAATTCAAATCCTGCATATTCGTAAGTCATTTGAATTGGTCGCCGACACCTACCAAAGATAGGAGTGGTGGGGGGGTGGCCCAAATGGCCCTATACCTACTGCCGCCTGATCTTTTTTCAAAGAATCTTAGCAGGGCAGTAAACAACTTACCCACCTTTTTCGGCGCCTGACCTTCTGGTCCCTTGCGTCAGCAGAGCAACTCACCCACCAGTATGTAAGACAATTTTAACAGGATATCCTGTAGTATCTCATCAGCCAGTGATAAAGAATGGCTAGCGAAATTACGTTAAAAGAAATTGCAAATATTGAAACAAAACCGTTTTAGGTGGTTTTAAGGTGGTTTTTCCCTCCTCACTACCTGGGGGCTGGGGGTGCACTAGCTATATAGGGTGTCCACGTCCAGAGACTGATCCAGAAGAAATGTAGTTTACCTACTGAGGAGACCACGGTTGTGCACCTCTCTGTCCTATCCACCGATCTGGATACGTATTGTCCAAAAACTCACGAGCAACTAAACTAAATTGCGGTGGGGCACCGTTATGCATAAAATACATTTGTAACCTTAATTGCATCGGAACTTCTTGCAGCAGTAGTGGTAGGTCGTCTTGAAGAAAATTGCAGTATACCTCGCCATTTAACCGCATCGGTAACAAATGTGGACCTATCAAGTTATCTCCAACAATTCCAGCCCACACATTGACAGAGAATTTCTGTTAATGACGGGCATTCACTATTTCGCGTGAATTTTCTGCGGCCCATATGTGATTATTATGAAAGAGAAAGTATCCTCATCGGTGAAGAATATTTCATTCAATATCCATTGACAAAAAACCACTTTTTGCAGAAAATCCGTTGAATGTCATATCGATACAACACTTGATCTTTCAATATTCTCCAAACTGTGACTTGGCTAATATTTAAAGCAAACACAATTTGTCTGGTGCTTGTAATAGAATGTTCCTCAATTTCCTGTAGTACCATTTCTTCAAATTGTGAAGGTCGCACTGTAGATGGGTGCCCGTTGTCAGTCGTCCGTTTTTTTAAACTTCCCATTTCACTAAGACGTTGGTGAAGACGGGCAAATATTGAGTGATGCAGGATGATACGGTTCGGGTATCGTTCTTCGTAAAGACCTCTAGCGAATTTACATTGGCAGCATTCGTGTAATTCATTTTAGAAAACAGAAACTGGCAATAAACTGAATGAATACTCTGACAACTATTGAAATGACAAATAAACAATTCCCTCTCAACACAATAGTTTTTGAAGTACTGTGATAGTATATCGTGTTAGTCATAGTTTGTAATTTATTATTAAACATTCAATAACTTTAAAACCAAACCGTTTTGGCCATATGTTCATATGAACTTTTATGATCAACATAACCAAACAGGGTTAAGAAGATCCTAATATAATGGGGTTTGGTTAACGTAGTGACAGCCGTTACTTCCCTTCAACTGATCAACATAACCTCAGGAGTCAGCTCTTAATGTTAGCGCATATATTTGAGAATCACCCTGTATATCTTTATCTGTGTCAATACAACCTTCGAGATATTTGACATTTATGTATATAATTTTTTGCATAAATTAATAATATATTGTGGCAGCCCACTATCCACAATATTCCTTATCTACGTTATCCCATTGCAAATTTTATACGTTCTGTCTCCGCATTCAGCATATTCGGATTCATATGTTCGTGCAAATTGCAAACATTTAGACGGCTCGGATAATTGAATACGGACGCATCGCAATATTATTGCACTGCCGTCGCTTGAGCAAATTACCACTACTGCCAATTACACACGTTCAGCAACGTTACCACCAATATTCATGCTTCCATACGCCATCAATTCGCATATGTGTATAATGATGTGACGTATGTGAGCATACGAAAATATCTGCATGTATACATCTAGATACAACTGTGCTCTTTACTTTTGCATACTACGAAGCAAAACTAGGCCGGCTTTTGATATTTCCACGATACATGGATCGATATAAAGTATTGCATTGCACCACCTTCTTGAAGTAGCAATTTAACGCTATATGGATGACATAAGATACAGTCTCGTATTGTTGAAGATAGAAATCAGTTTTTCGGCTAATAAAACGATTTAAGATCGCAATATCTGATCTTCTAAAGGCATGCAACTGGTAAATCTGTACAGATATATGGGTAATGGTCGGATACACCTAACTGCACTTGTATCTTCAAAATCTTCTGCTCAGCACTGTACAAGTCATCGATATAAATGACGCCAACGCAAATTTGACGTTGCTCCCCATATTTTCCACGGTACGTGCATATTTGATGCCGGCCAGTAGAAATTTAACACGCTAACATTACGCGACCATTATCACAGATCGGTGTAATACCGCAGAACCCCGATACGTTCGCGTAACACCAATACATAATATGACGTATCTATGCTGTACATACGTCTGCTTATAAATCTATCTTAATAGGGATATATTATTATAGGCGATTAGTTGATGTGCGGAAATGGTCTAACAATAATAATAAGAGATTATTGTCCGGCATATACGCGCGATTATGGTGCTTAATCGCTTTCACAATTCTCGTTAAATTTATCGATGATTACACTAGTGGGGGTTACATGAATTATTATGGTGGAATTACAACAGATAAATGTGATCCGAATGTAGGGCACTAAATTATTCGAACCCGTATGTAGATGTTAAAAATGTATTAATCTTTCGAATGGATATCAAATTTATATTTCTCTAATTTAGCCATTTAGTAATTGCTCCTGTCTTTTCTTTTTAACGGTCAATCAAATAGATATTTTCAGATACCTATTGTATTAAGATGATGACACATTGGCAGAGCCTTTTCCAAAAGTTGTTCATAGTTTTTCGTGTCACTTTGAATGAACCCGTCCTTAAAGGTTTGCAAGGTTGTGGGACGATGTTTGTACACTTGCCTAAAGGAGGATACCAGAAGCTGATAGATCTGTTGGATCCCAAAGCCAGACCACAAATATAAATCTCCACGAAACAACTTTTTAAAACTTCTAGAGAACACCGAAAAGAGCATTGCTGCTCCATCCTGTTGGGACCTGTCCCTACATGAATACCCAGAACCTGCTTCATGTTATGTCGTAGAAAGGTCTTTATCATTTGACAATAGCTATTCGAACAAATCGTTACTGTTTAATTATCTTCCCCGAAAAAATACTCCACATCCCAAACTCAACAACGGCGCACCAAACTGGCGTCTTCGTCTGTTGCCCAGGTACAAAAATTTTGTTCCATTGGTGGTACCTGACAAGTGGAAGTGGATCTCGTCAAAATAAAGTAAACCAATGGCTGGGAAAAAGCCTTAGATAAACTTTATTTTATATGGGTGCATCCAAAGAGTTTGCTACAAGATTCTGCTTCCAGAGTAGCTGCATGTTTAACTTCTGAACGCTTTAGAAATTGCTAGAAGATTGCAAATTCTGTTGACGGTGCAGAACTTGATGGTCTAAAGCTTGATAACCTAACCTGAGAAGTTTTTTCTTTCTGGAATAATAACCACAGAAGCGCTTTTTGACTAAAAACCGAATATTCGAATAGTTCTTCAGATATCTTTTGAAGTCTTTGATGTCGCCCAATGGTGAACTTAAATGTCCTTCAACAAGCTAATCGGTAGTAACTCTTCTAGAGCTACAGAGAATGACTCGGCTGTAGAGGTCGATCAATTATATATTTGATTGGGATCCAATTCTACAAGGTGCTGGAACAATGGATTTTTCGAACGAACAAATTTTTACAAGCTTTCTTTGGGTTTGTAAACATTTATTTTGGGAGCTGTCTATGTATCCTGAGAGTATCAGAACTAGAGCTGCAAAGCGATGATACGTAGCATCCTTCTCTGTTTGACTTTGAGTCTCTAGACTTGTTTTCTGGTGCTGGGCCATATGAGGGTCAGAATCAACAGGGAAAATAGCGTGACACATCAGAGGAGACAGAGCCTGACAGACTTGAAGAAGACGTCAGCTGGTAAAAATAGTGATCAAACGTAAATGTTGCAAGAAGATCTACACCGAAGTACTACATGTGAGGAGTCCAAAGCAGCCTCTGACCGTCCACGATAATATTGGAGAATGGTGGAGGACTCTTCATGTACAACCTATCTAATCTATCTCAAGTCTCCACTCATCAAAAAATATCTGCATCCTCCGACACATCAGTGCATCATTCCTGGACAACGTGTAAAGCGTGGTATCATTCGCATAAACGGCCAGCTTGGTAGGGGTCCGAGAAAATGTGGCTTCTATATGCAATAAAAGCTCAGGTAGGGTAGTAGCGTCTGGGGTGCCATCTTCAGAATAATCAAACATACAAAAAAGCTTCTGCTATGTATAATTCAGTAAACACCGCTATTTGACTAGATTTATTTCAAACTCAGTCAAGTGCACCTGATACACTCTCGTTCTTAATTGCATTAGCAATTCGCAATACCTTATCCGAGAAAACGTACTCCATCTTATTTAAATTTGGTTCATGCTCGTTCTTGTGCACTAAAAAGAATCGATTGGCTATAAAACTATAAAACAGAGGATAACGGAAGGCAATTTGTTAGACCTCGTTTCCACACAGGACCCCAGAAGGATTAAGAACAAATCAATCACGTTGCATCGAGTCGGGTAAGGAAGAGAGCAAAAAAGGAGGAGCTACCAGTTCCAGATTGAGTAACACAGGAGGGTACCGTACGATGGAATCTAATTTATCCTCTAATCAGTCTAACTTGTCAGATTATATTCTAAGTAGAATTTTCAAGCGCTCCCTATCGATGTAACAATAATAACAAAATGTATAAGAAATAAGGACGCAGAAAAATGAATCGAGAACATCCAATAGAAGGAAAAAAGAAAATTTGTACAATCCGTTGTGTGCGCGCCGGAGCTCATTTATAATTTCCTTTGTCAGTCCGGCGGGCCGGATTTGTAATAAATCTATATTAGATTCGTGGAACATCATTTCCATCCCGAAGTACTCGAGTCTCTCGGAGGACCTAAACAAAAGTCTATCGAATAAAATTTTTCATCGACTTGAAACGTTTCGCATTTGCGAGACCGAAGAGGAACAATAGAAATATACTTTATTGGCATTGATTTTCCTCATTCCCCGGATTCGCAAGGAATAACAGTGGCGTACGTACAAATAATGCACGCGGAGCCGCTAACTAGTACAACGCTAGTACAAGATAAGCTCACCCAGTCTTTTCTAATTCAGTGCCAATTTAGGTATGGCCTTTTGGGCGAGCGCTAGCCACTTACTAAATCTCTCAAAAATGTTCTGAGCATAAGTAGCATCGATCATTGCAAATTTGCACCTTTTGGCTCATGGGCTCTTACACTCCGAACTGCAGCTCGGCCAAAAAACCTATTTGGTCTCATGACAGTTTAGTGCTCAACTGCAACTTGGTTGGACATGAGCAAAAAGGCAACAAACTAGTTGAGAAACAATTTACCTAATCTGGGTTTGTCTAGTAGCAGTTAAGATTTTGAGAGCAATCGTTCCCTGTCCTTTCTAATAAAGGCAGTCTTTCCTACCTTCAATCATTTTTGAGGCTTTTGTACTGCTAAGCACATACTCTAATTCTAGGATATGTGAATAGTTTATCACTGGCAGCTCTTGCTAACTTATCAGCTACTTTATTCCTAAAGTGATGTTTCATTGATTTTGTCAGTTGTTCAGGCACTTCAATACCACCTTGAAATGGAACTTTAGTAAATGAGGTCAAAAAATATTGTTTGTGCTTTTCTACATAGATAAGACACTACTATTTAACCATAAATCCTAATTTGACATGAATGAAGACCGCAATTGCCCCAATTGCATCAATTTATGTAATATTTCTAAATATTGTGACGATCACTTGCATGCTATGCTACTGCCAAATGTCAGAATGGCGCAAACAACACGTTTCGAACGTATCTATGCCTCCTGGTTAACAGGGTGAAGCATACAGTAGTTGCATCATTATGAAGATAAACTACTGTCTGGATGTACACTCTCTTTCTAAAGTAATGTCTCCCCCAACCAACGGGTTCATATCAATAACGTCTTCCAATAACTTACTTTAGCAATCGAGCGACTTCGGTTACCTAGCTTTGCTGTAACCGAGGTCGCCCGACAGCTAGAGTACGTTCATTGGAAAGCGTTATTGATATGAACCCGTTGGCTGGAGAAGACATTACTTTACACAGAGAGGGGAAACAATTTTAAAAACAATTCAGAACCCAATTTTTGCCCTTTAATTCCAGGATGGTAAACAAGCACAGTGTTTTAAGTCAATTTCTGTTATACAGGTAAACTTTCTAAGCCACTTATCAGGAGAGTCTTCAACTTGACTTCAATTCCCTTTCAACGATATCGTAATCTCGTCGTTAAAGGCCTTGAAAACGGACGTTTGCTTAGTTTTTTTATGAGGTTTTGTCCAAATTAAGTATCTATCCCGAGCATTAGCTGTCTTTTTAACAGTTGCATCCAATTTGTCAATAAGCTTTTTGGCCGCCTCATCGCTCATTCTGCAGTTATGCAAGGCCAACCCATTTAAACCATCCATGCTACAGATGATTGTGTTGATTTGCAACTTTAATGCGTCTTCAAAGTATCAAAGATACTATGTATGTGTCTTAGTTTGAATTTTTAAATACTTCTTCAAGAGCTTCCTCAAATTGTGCCAATTGACCAAATAAAATTGATTTAAAAAACAAGCACAGTGCACTCGTTGCATATATCAAGCCAAAACTCTCCAAACTGGAGGTCAAAACCTTAGTAGCTTAGGTGGGGGATGGCATTGTTCTGAGCTATGAAATTGGAGGTGGTGTATCTAGATTCCGAATTGAAAATCATTTGTCTCTGAGCTTTTACACGATAGTGCTCCTATACGCCACACTGCAAATGATTTAACTAACCACTTTCGAGCGAGATAAATCAATTTTGCAGCAAAGCAGTTAAAAGGCAAGTATTTCTCATTCTACAATCTATATCCTTAACGGCCACTTGCACTTATAACCAATCAAGTTTCAATTTCCAATATATGGGATTCTCTTTTGTAATTGTCGATTATATGATCTTCGTGTATACTTGGCTACTGAGATCATTGCCGATATTTAAATTTGATTTGACGAAATGAAAAACAAAATATCTTAAGCAGATATATTTTTAGACATCAGGATCAAAAAATTGAAGTAAACGCACCAGTACTAAAGCAAAGATGCATAATTTTGGCTTTCTATTGGAAATAGTGATGCCACAGATTTGTTAATAACTTCTTTCACCAATCGTCTATTTATTTTTTTGCAAATAGTATTTACCAAACAGTTTTATTCAAAACTTTGCAGTGTAAAGCTTTGGAGCTAGATATTTCTATTCTCAACTAGATCCAACATACGATCACAGCGTACTATTAACATATAACCCCTATTTATTTGGAATTATGTTATAAATCCATATTCCTTCGGATAATCGAACTTCTGCTACAATTTATGTAGTGATCGTGTGTTGCATACGTAATACTGACGTTGAAAGTATACATATAAAGTCGGTACGCCACTGAACAACGAATAAAAAAGGGAAAAGAAAAAACACTTTTACGTCGCTGATTTATTTTTCGTGGCATGGCTGTTCCCCCGCTTGTATTGATAAGATTATCGCATATTTCCATTTCGTTACTTTTCTTTTTTTTTATACTCCCGAGAGGGAATCGGATTGATTGTAATATCGAATTCAAATTACTAAGCGATGTGTAACGAGAATAACTGGAGCGATTGAATTGATTGCTACGTATTAAAATCGTTACAGCATTATCTCTTGGGATTTAAATTTATTATAACGTAATATAGTACTTATCAGAATAATTGTTTAGTACCCTAATCTGTCAAATTTTTATCACCAGTAAGTAAAGATAATATTTAGAATTATTATAACTTTTTGGACAAATTAAGTTAATAACAAGAAATAAACGAAATCTAATTGCTTAAGGAACGGGATTTCACTGTATCTATGGAAACGACGCTGGATTTGGAAGATTTCACGCGAGAATGGGTTTGAGTCCTAATGAAAGTATACCGCAATTTAATACGAAAATTTGAAAGAACCGAGTCTGCAAATAATGAGATATCCAAGCAATTGCAGATACTATAGTTTGGAGAATTTTACGCAAAATACTAAAAATATATCCATAAAAACTGAAAACTCGGTTTGAATTAAAGAAGGTACGATTTTTATTTGCGATTAATGGCTCAGATGGAAATTGAACCCTAATGGTTATTCCGTATTTTGTGGATAGATGAGGCTCATTTTGTTCTGAATGGTGAATATGAAATCAATACTCAAAACACTAGATTCTGGTCTGCAGAAAATCCATAAGTAATCGTTCAAAAAGATCTTCATCAGACGAAAGTCACCGCGATATCTGTCCACTGGCAAAGTATTTGCGCAAGTTACTGCTGAGAATATTTGCCTATGTGTGTAAAATGAAGCAAAAAATAGTGCAAACTTATAGTTACGAATACTTGCAGTTGATTACTTTAAGCAAATGTCCCAAATGTTGATAGACTAATTCGCAGATTATTGATTGAAAAATGTCAATGAATGATGGATTTGCAGTTGTTGTGCACAGAAAATAACAACGAAAAACTAAAATATTAGATCTTCAAACGTTCCTTTAATGAAATCACACATAATTTGATTCTCACGTTAAACTAAGAGATAATCAACAATTTAAAATGTTATTTCTTTCCATTCGATTTTTATGGCACTAGTTATAGGTGAATTCTGGAAAGTTTCGATATAATTTTATTAATTTTAGTGTATCCTACTTCATCCAGTCTTTTTCGGACGTAATTATTTATGAGAACACCCATGGAATGCAATTCACAATGCAGATATTGCATTACTACTGTTAACGAAGAGTACTAGGAGCCCTATTTTTCGGATAATAATGTCTGCAAAAAGATTTAAGGTCTTTATGCTGACAATTCAGTAATGAGGGATGAAAAAAGCAAACATAATCCATCAGCTTTAATATTAGATATATTTGAAGACCTTGTGAAGAATTGTTAGAATTTGTATTCCTTAAATAAATGCTTACCCCTTTTCAAAAACCTTGTAAATCTACAATTTACAAACCTGTAAACCAAAATAAATATAGTCTCAGTATTTTGGCATTAATAAACCATGAAATAAAGGACAGACTTCTCCATTCATCCACAAATATACTTGCATAGGTAAATTGAAGAAATTGAATTAAAGGAAATTGTGGAAAGAGGATGTAACTTATATATTCTGACACTCCCAAGAAAAAAAAGATAAATTCGCAGGTTTTTGTAGATAAAGCTCATGCACCTGCCAAGAAATTTAGTTTCCTGAGCTGAATACCCAAGAAAAACAAAGCCCTTTCTTGGTATTAAACACCTCCCGATCAAATATCAACAATGGTCAGAGAAGGAACATCAATAACCTACATCATTTATCCTTTGAATGATTTATGAAGAATAAAACTTTAAGATACTTTTAAGATTTCCACTTAATTATATTACAGGGCGTTGAAAAAATGTGGTGAACATAAGAAGATACTTAAAGATAAACTGCAAAACTAATCTAATTTTCATACATGTGTAACAACATTCCATCCCTTATTTGTCTGATTCTCTCTTGTGAGGGCCTATGGATCTGCTTCAAGCTAGCAGCACCTATTTTCTAATAATTACACTTCGATCAGTGAAGTGCGAGAAGCAAGCTGGACAAAAAGCTACATTTAAATTCAAACTGTTTATTTGCGATAAGAACAAAGATTTCTTTTTTGAATCACCTCAGAATACCACTCGCAATAATTTTAACCAAAAAAGGCCAAATCGGTCTAAAATTTTGAAAAAAACATTACTTTCTTCATTGGTTTTGGTATGGACATCACTATAAAGCGATGTTTATATCTCGAATGGTTATCATTTTATTCTAAACGGTTGAGTCAATACTCAAAACTGTAGAATGTGGTCTGCAGAAAATCCATAAGTAAGCGTTTATGAGGGTCATCATCACGCGAAAGTCGCCGTTTGGTGCAGTTTATAGCTAATTTCATCATTGGTCCGTCTTTCTACGACCAAATGCAGAGTGTAACAATACTTGCAAATGTTAAGAGATTATGTTATTCCACAGATGCAAAACGAGCACCACGGAATTGAAAACATCATTTTTATACAAGATGGAGCACAGCCGCACATTTTTCGTCAGTCAAAGAATTGTTAACCAACGTTTTTCAAGATCGCGTGTTAAGCAGACATTTTCCAAATTCATAGCCGCAAAGATCTCATCCTAGCCCAGCGGATTACTGACTGTGAGGTTATTTCAAAACTTTAGTATTTTGAAGACGACTAACAACGCTACAAGCCAACTGTTCATACAACCAGAACTAACTTATTGAAGCTTTAGATCTTCCAAACCTATCAATCCAATTGTTAGATCTGGATTGAAGGAAAAACCAAGAGTACCAGTTATTTATGTTATTATTATATTATTATGTTTGTCAAAGTTAAAAAAAAACAATAAATGGACCACATTTCATAAACATTTCAAGTGTTTTCCCCTCTTTTAAGACAGGAAGCAATGATATCCATTTTCCGAAGTTTAGATTTAAAAAATTAGCATCACCTCTTCCGTAAATAACCCTGTGTATAGCAGTTTTCTACTACAGAAAAAAAATCTAGGACACCGTGAATCCGTTATTCAATTAAATGTTTCCGCGAAGGTAGATTTTCAGGGCGTCAGCATTTATTGCGAAACCCATTAAGGATGCAGGCTTCACCGCACAGTGTACTGTGAATTGTCAACAATTACAATTCGATTCACCAGAAACCGCAAAAGCGTCAGCCGGACGCCAGTGTCCTGGCTCCTCCTGTTCAGCGGCGTGGTGTCAATACAGGTGAAGCACGCTGAAAATGTTTATATATATATATGTAAGTGTATTTGCATTATTTTCATGCAATGATCGTCAATTATAAGAATATGGATTTAAGTGATCTGCAATCTGAATTTTCTGGGATGAATTCTGTAATATTCGAAGGTAATATTTTATTTCTGGCTGCATTTCTATACAACTATTTCGAAACTACACAGAATGTCTTTACTGATAGTATAATTTTTCTTACCTTTTGTAATGAATCACTGCGGACTTTTGTTTACTTGTTTGTACGCAATGAATACGATAAGAATTAGACGTGAAGTGTTGAAGGCATATAATACAAATTAGTAAAAATATTACTACTAAACCATTAGATCAATGTGTAGCAATGAGTACCTACCGTACTCGTGCACGTAAGGGGGAGCACATATCTCTACGTATCACCTCCTGATGGAACCTGTAATCAGTTTTACGTAATACGATGTTTTTAATTCAGTTAACCTTGTACCCTGAGGTGGTATTAATTCAAACCGTCCATTAATTGTTAGATGTGCAATAAGCAATTCAATTGCGGGCATAATTAACTCCATTCTATACATCCTCCATCCTATGTAAATCTCGTCTTTGTGCATTTTCAATTTATTTTTGCGAAGAAGATTACCAAAAGATCTTAAAGAGAAATATCAACCGTGATGTACTTTAATATAAATTCTAAAAAGCAGTGTGAGCAATATAAAGTTGGACACAGGAAGGAAGGTGGCTGCACCCCAAATAAAACTCCAAACCATGTACAAATTTTGTATATTATATATATTCTTCTTAATGGATTTGGTAGCCGAAGTATTATTTGAGTTTATCCATGACAGGGATGACCCCTCAAGGATCAGTAGCATTACTCTTCTAAATACAGGAAGTATGGTTTAAAATACTCCAGACTCTACGTTTACAACTGCAGGAACCAACCACTAGATATCTATCTCTATCAACATCAGTAAAGACAGGGTAATTTACAGAAAGATGACCAACGAATTTCAGATAGTACTCCGCCTAACTACAAGATATTCCTTTTAACGTTATTACCAATATAGCCCTTTAAACTATATTGTTTGTGAAGACTATCACTGTAATACTGATTATGAAATGTGTCTAGACGGACGGCCTAGAGAAAAATTTAGTGTATTTAAGGGTTTGAGGCAGGGAGATCCAC
This sequence comes from Popillia japonica, assembly GCA_004785975.1. Taxonomy (NCBI): domain Eukaryota; kingdom Metazoa; phylum Arthropoda; class Insecta; order Coleoptera; family Scarabaeidae; genus Popillia; species Popillia japonica. Next base: position 22,482 of record SMLS01063964.1, read on the forward strand.
TATTCACAAGTTCGTTTATTATTGTTTTGGAAAAGGCTGTAAGAGAAAGTGAACTGAAAACAAAGGGAACAGTTTATAACCAGATCAACCATTAGCTTACGCTAATGATGTAGTTTAAATACTAACAGTAAGAAATTAATTGTTGAGACCGAGGAGATCCAGTACGAGTTCGATAAAATGGAAAGGTTTAATTACCTAGGAATAACCATTAACAAAAATGGAAATTCTGGAGAGAATTGCAAATGGAATAAAATAACGGGGAAAATTTTTTAAAGAGAGGTAGTAAGAAGAGTATATAAAGGGAAAAAGGTAGGTGGCCAGTGGATGATAAGAGCGATCAGTGAAGTGAAGCAGTTGCATGATAAACCCTGTATTTCCAATGTTTTTTTTTTATTTATCCCATGGGCAGGTGACCCCGAACGGCCGCTCGGCCAAAAAGGCCTATTGTACCCCCATATCGTTTAACTCCCCCCTCCCAGTTGCACCTGTGAGAGAAAGTGTACAAACTGGTCGAGAGTTAGTTTCTCTAGTCTGGGTTCGTCCAATCTGTCGACCCCAAAGTAGCTCCGCCTTTCTATGTCCCATGCAGGGCAGTCGGAAAGGAGATGCACGGGAGTTTCCTTCGCGTCTCCGCAGCTTCTGCACCGAGGAGAGTTAACCAAGCCCATACGAAACAGGTGTTTGTTCAGTGTGCAGTGCCCAGTCAGGATGCCTGTAAGCCTTCTCAACCTGGGCCTGCTCATAGAAACGGCTTTGCGAAGCCTATCCTGGTGCGGATGAACCCCCAGGATTCTACAGTGTCTCATTCCAGTGAGTCCCCTCTAGTGGGTCTGGTGTCTGGCAGCGAGCTGTGTTCTGACGAAAGCCTTGACACTGCCATAGGAACTCCCACACGTCGGTTCTGGACCTATGAGTGGTTGTTCACTGGCTGCTCTGGCTAGCCCGTCAGCAATTTCATTCCCCCTGATCTTGGAGTGACCCGGCACCCATCTCAGCGTGACGCTGTGAAGTTCCGGCAGTTGTTTCAACTTTCTGTGGCAGTTTAAGACTACCACGGAATCAAACTTGACAGCTTGCAGGGCCTTGAGGGCTCCTTGGCTGTCCGATAGAATTTCCACCACTTCGTTCCCGTGCGAGGAGGTCAAGATTCCTTCCGCGCACGTCTGAATGGCTATGATTTCGGCCTGGAACACGGAGGGGGAGCGTCCTAGGCTGATGGACTCACCACCTAGCGCCCCCTCTTTCCAGATTCCAATGCCCGTGCCATTTGGCATTTTGGAGGCATATACAAACCAGCGTTCCAATGTAATAAGATCTCAGGGGTTGAGATGGTTAAGCCACGTGGCGAGACTGAATGACGAACGGCCAACTAAACAACTTTTGATGGGAGATGTGAGGGGTAGGAGGGGGAGAGGAAGAACGAAGTGGCTTCAAAAATTGCAGGCAAACCTGAAGGAAAGGAAAAGCAAGGACTGGCAGAGGTTATCGCAGAATAAGGAAAGCTGCAAAAAAATGTGCAACAAGGCCTTGGGCTTTTTTGCACCAAACAGTTATTTTCCTTTAAAAAGTTCTAGAGTAGTAGACACACACTTGTTTATTCTTTCATGCAATTTCTTCCATTAGTCCTATTTTCATTTATTCAATTCCTATTATAAATGTGTGATGAAGTTATCCCGCCGTTTTATTCCATTCACAGGTCTTAAATAGGAAAAACGCACTATTACTTTTTTTTAATGCATATAGAAACGCCTTAACAAGAATTCCTTTCAATTTTGACGTAGTGCACCAAAAGATGAATATCTTTATATACATATATTTTGCTTCTCTTGTTTTGAACTGATTTCATAAGCTACGTACTTAGCTGGTGTAGAAAGCAGCTCAAGGGCAGTCTTCAACCAAATAACTAAATCATACAATCTAGCTAAACTAGCTAAGTTGCTTTAGAAATTAACTCAAACTCGAAGACTGAACTACTTGAAGCTTTTAAACCAGATACGCTGATTTTAAAATCAGTTTGTTTGCTTCCTGAACTAGCTAAGATGCTTTCTATATCGGTGAAACTATTTTTTAAAACAAATAAAAGGCTTTCTAAATCCAAGGAACTGCTCCCAAAACTAGATGATCAGCTTCCTAAGCCAGCTAAGCTACTTAGGAAAGAACTAGTTCAATCCCAGAGATGCAACTAGGTAAGACAACTGGTTTGTTGGCAAACTATAATTGAAATTTTAGCCGCAATACAACTATGCTAAACAGAAAAGTATGTAGTACCTCGAAACTGACAGAATTGTGAGTCTTCAGATCAGATGAAGATGGCCTTGACGTTGTTGGAGTCCCTTTGGCATTGACTTGTATTTAACAAAAACACTTCTTGAGTGTTCCTAAAGATTAGCATTCGTTCTAGAGATTGTTTGTGGGCATCTTTCTAAAAACCTTCACAAAGCAATCTTTGGGCAAAAACTAACGACTAGATGTAAAGATACTAAGTTGGTTTGCAAAATTTCTTACTCACGCATTTCAGAATCTACCAACTTTGGAACTTACCCAGGCTACCAGCAACTTTAGTAGCGCTTAACCTTAGTTCTTGTATAATGTCACAAACTTGCTTTATTAGAACATTATAATCTAATTTAAATTATAAGCATGATGAACCACGCTACTGTTCTTATCTATACTTTTAGCTTATCGCAGCGGAACACATTTTCTTCTTATCCTACGTTTCACACGACGCCAACTTCTTCTACCTCTCCAAATCTGGAAGCCCTTCAACAATATTTTCATACTAACGAACCGTCGCATATTTTGGCCCCCATACAACTTTTCATGTCTCACTTCTTCACTCTTCTTTTCACTAAAAACTAAATCGATTTATCAAACGTTACCTTCACTGAATGTGTTTATCTTTAGCGGTGTTTAGAAAGTTTTGCCCCTTTTGAGAGTTTTTCGTTATTGTTTTGGATGTGTCGTCTCCGTTTTATGTCTTGTTTATTATACGAAAAGTTAGAACAGATATCAACTAAGTGTATTTGAGGGTATTGAATAACTAAAAAAAAAAGGAAGATTATTTTTTATTCGTTCATCAAATATTATTGCAGTCGACAGTGCATGCAAAATTTAATCCAACTAGCTACGGAGTATTATAATATTTTTGTACGTGTCTATAGGAATAGAGCAAAACTTCTCGCAATTTCCATATTTTTGCTGCTGCATGTGACCCAATTGGTGCAGCGAGTGCTTCTACTAAAGCTATTTCTTACAAGTACCACTCCAAGAATATCTTCTTAAGTACCGCCACTCACGTTTACAGAAATTTTCCTCGAGTTCTCTCTCATACATCCCACTAGTTATGCGCAAACTTGATTCTGAGCGACTTCGTGCATTCGTATTTCTTAGTTGTTGGACGAAATTGCAATAACCGAAACTTTACTTCGTTAGCTTTGCTAAGAGAAACCGCGGAAAGTGAATATATTGCATCCCGGAAGTGTATTACACAAGTTTGTCGCGAAATCCTTGTAGCCAACTACACACAGGCTGGTAATTGTGTGGCAGCTAAGAACGACGTACTGTGTCGTAAAACGCCTGAAAATATTAGCAGTATTGGTGGCGTTACAATTGCACTTTTCCGTTAAGGATTATATCCTTGAAGCCGCAGAAAAGTTTTGAACAACTCAATGTTTAAATGGTTAAATATAGAAAACATAAATTATATTTAATAATAGAGTCTCCAATTACAGAAAAAAAATATAAGCACAATTACATTTTGCCAACTCCTGTAATATTCTCTTTTTCATTTCAGGTAATAACCACAAATGGATCTTACGCCCTCGAAGACAATTTTACGATACCGGAAGTTTCCGGCGAAGAGCCGATTATCGCAGAGGATGATTCGGAACAGGTAAGCGTCGTAGAACTATAGCAGCGTTAAAAATAAGTTCCCAGCTTGTAGTACCCAAACGTACACAACAATTCCAACTGGAGGGTACTGTATAGACTATAGGTTTGCTCGTAAAACCCTCGCGTCAAACCAGTAAGAGGCAATTTGAAAAACGCGATGCAGTCATTTACGGTAGGAGAGTGTTCTCCGCCATTACTCCGCGTTCTCCGCACTTTCTAATGGTATTGACCACCGACACGAACGGGTTTAAACTTGAAACGGATTCGCGGTAAAATAGGTAGTCGTATATGGACGACTACTTTATTGTTCGAGAGATTTGTTTTCTTGTTTATTTATTTATCCCTGGAGACGTAACATGGAAGTAATTGTGTGGGAGAGGAGCTTTAATCGAAGAAATAAAACAGAATCGATGGGGCTCATTTGTTCTTTCGCTTCCTAATGCAGTGATTCGAAATCTTTAAACGACTTTACTAACATGAATAGTTATGCTCGAGGAAGTTGATAGATATTGTAGAGTTGTCAACCTGATACATCGAAAATTATTGCTTTAAAAAGGTACTGCTAAAATTTGTAATTGAGATACTACTGCAGTTAACTGATGGTCGTGATGTTTATTTAATCTCTCAAACTAAATGCTGTCGAATGTTTTATAAGCTCAAAAACTTGTCTTAGTTTTTGAAGTCTTGGATCAATGTCATATCTTTCAATCAATGCCCCACTGATGAATATGAGTCCTTGCACGGCTTTCGGTAAGGCCATAGAATGGCTCTAGTCCAATGAATCGGAAATGCGCATCTTTCTCTTTGCAAAACTGCATTGGCAGTCTTGTTATCCTTGTACTCTCTATTGCAGTAGTAGTGTCAAGTTAGCTTTCAGTCAAAGGTATATTCCCTTAGAGCTTTTAGTGTCACTTAGCGCTCTGTTCAAAGATTTCTCGATACATTTCGCTATAGCGAAGATTATTGGACTTGATACGAAGGCTGTCACAACCAGTTTGATACGGTTGGTCTTATAGTTATCAACTTTTCTAGTTCTTGTGAAATTGGTGAATTGGTGAAGACTGTGTTTCGTTCCAGCTGGACGGCGCCCATCATAACTTTGCTTTTTACCAGGAAATCAGATCTATCATGGACAGATTTGAATTCCACCTATAATTCCAACGCAAGCAAGTCTCCGTATTTCTTGCAAAAGCGCCATTTATGTCAATAAATGCAGACAGAGGAACGTCTTTGTTCACAAGAATCATTTTAGTCTATCTTATTAGTAATATTGCGTAATTGCAGATTGTGTATTTTTCATTTTGGTAAGTAAATTGTTAGCGATGGAGTAGTTTTTCTAGTTCCACTTCTAATGTACAAATCGATTATTTTTTCCATCAATTTGAGGAGAAACTAACTCAAGCTGGGCAACTGATTTGAGCCCTGCGGCTGATCACTTTTCAGCCCTCAGTCATATGAGCGCCCTCCCGACTTGTCTCCAGAGTTGGGAAATGTAACTTAGGTACAAGCTAGTTGCGGTGCTAAAATTTTGTTTTAGTGAAAGCTCCACTCGCGAGAGGACATCTCTTATGGCCGGACACCAAACATTTTCTAATATGTAAAACCCCAAATTTTTGCAAAGGTTTAATATCGACAAAACAGACTGGATAAATATCTAAAAATAAAGATAGTATTTGCCGCAAACAGCTATCTGGTATAAATAGTCACCAGAAGATAAATTTTCTTAAATCTAGTCGTATAGAGAAAATGTGTTTTGATTGGTTCACAAACGCAAGAGGCCAGAACGTACCCCTCTACTCTGCATTTTCTGTGCCAGATGGATGGCCACAAAAATGGCATAAATGACATTGCTGTAAAAACCTTACTTTTAAACATATGTACATATATCAGATGAAGCTTTTGAGCTACTTATCGCATAAGCGGACATCTCCCATAGACAGACGAAACTGAACCGTGAGTGGAACCATGATTGTCCGCTTATGAGAGCTTTCACTGTATTCGTAAACTACTTCTTATGTGACTGAAATGTTTACTTACTATATACTAAATCTAAAATGTTTCAAATAAAATTTTATTATTTTAGAATTTTAGAGACCGTCTAGACATAAATCGAAGAATTTCAAACAATAAACCGCTATTATTACGTATGCACGAATGACAGATGTACTAAAGAAACTAATCTGCCAGTAAAGGAATTATCAAAACTCTGTGTCAGTATCCGCTCGCCTAAATGGCCTTAGTAATTTGTAAATGTTCGTTTAAACAAAATCATGCTCTCTAATAGATATTGTGTCTGTTTAAACTAAATATAGTGTATCCACCAGTGTGAATTTACATGGGGAAAGAGTGATCATAATAAATATCACACTCGATAAATAGTCACTGGCGCCTCCACCAAAAGTGTTACGCTCTAGTTGCTGCCAAAGGTTGGGTCATATAGAACACAGTTGATAGGTACTAAATTATACTAATTAAGGAAATATTCCAAGCCGCACCTACCTTATTAACATGTTCCTTAATGCGATTAACAGGTGAAGCATAACGAAACTACACAGAATTAGAGTACCTACTTTATTAATTGTATTCACTAACTTCGCCTGCTCTCGGTAACGTGTAGAGATAAATTTACGCTTCCTAATTCACTTTATCCTAACCTTCTAACGTACAATCAGCACTCTGTTTTACTTTTTTTCGCTTCAGCACATTCAACTCAGATAAGAATGTGACACGGAAACGAATCTACATATAATTGCAAAAATTATGAGTGAGATATCAATAACCTGTGGCGACAGTCACTATTTTCTTGCTGGATAACAAACGCACAAAAAGAGGCATCATTTTCCTGATATTCTAGAATTGATTTGTGACAAAACTTATTGGGCAACACTTCGTACATATCTCGTCTTTTTATTTACTTGAAGATAATGTGAACTTACTTTTAGCCGAAAACATAACATTTTCAAATGTAAATAAGTCTCCATAACTTTCTACTTGGTACCTAACTTTAATGCTTTATTTCTATTAATTTGGTTGATCAACAGTTTTCTTTGAGATACGCTACAAAAATGTTGAATCAAAAACTAAATCATTATTATATTTCGGCTATGTTATGATCATTAACGATTCCCTTTGATCATATCTAGCAGAGTTTCTACATTACTTCCAAATTAAAGTTAAAGTTTATCTTGTCTATTCTTTACATTCTACGCGCCTATTAGTAAAACAGCGGGAAAGACAGAAGACACAGAAGACGGAACAAGGAGTAGAAACCGAAGTACTTGGGATGTATTGTAGTTTTAGACAAACTCTATGGCAGAAACTTACTATATCCAGGGTTAATTTGAAAGCAAACATTGTCTGGAATTCGCCCTGTGATTGCTGGTGCATTTTTTTTATTTATTGTTATTTTTATTATTATTATTATCTTTGCAACCTTGGCAATAAACACTACATTATTATTATTATTATTAAACCAACAACTAAAATCACGCAAAGTCTATCGAAGGAAACTGAAGTTTTTCAGGCAGAAACAGTTGTTATCCATCACTACGTCAGTAAGTACTAAGGCAAGGGACAGGATATACATACATATGAAACAGACAAGGAGTCTTTGCCGTTGGAGTTCAACACGGGAAAAAAAAAAATCGGGAATCGAGCAAATAAAACCAAATTTTAACCAAGTTTTGTATTGTTTTAGCCTATATCCCCACTGTCTTCAGTGCTTCATCAGGGCACAACTACAACGACAAAAAATAATTGTTTAAATAATGTTTACGTTTAAAATTTTATAACTCATTGAGAGAGAATACCTCATTAAACCACTATAGAACGCAGGACGATTGTAAATTTACTTGTGATACATGTTAAAATGGTGGTAGTTAAAATTTAAAATTAAGGACAAACCGACATTACCAGTTAAAATTGCACGTGCAAATGACAAACTTTTAATCCTTTTATTCCAGGAATAACACCCAAACTCACTAGAGTATTAAAACATGACAACATTAGATTTGGTTACTACAACTGAATTACCATTAACACCTTCTTCTCTAGTTTGAAGGATAAGGTTCCTGGTATGTTCAGATCTAATGTCATTTACTTAATACCCTGTAACAACTGTAATCAAGTATTACATAACTAATACTTCCACTTGGTTAAAGACTAAACTAACTAACCATAAAAGTGATATTAAAACCAAAATTGAAAATTAATTATTGGTAAAAATAATGATAGCAACCTATGTTTTCTTGCAAATCTACGCGGTGGTTCTTCGTTTTTTATCTGCGGTGGGTGCAGTTGTAGTAGCAGAAATACATAGACAACTAATGAGACAGTTCTATGTACAGCCTCCTTCCGATCTGGTCTAGCTTTGCCTTTCTAAGAGCTTCTTCTATTTAAGGAGAGCACAGCACACGGAAGTATTAAAGATAATGAGAAGGTTGATGCCCTGCCAAGGAAGAGGCGTCCACGTCATTCATCGGACCTATACTACCCTGTGGAATCAAGAAAAGAATTTTTGTGGAAAAACTTCCCATGACAGAGGCAGGCTAAGAAATTCATTAATGATGGATATATGTCAAAATTCATTGAAGATCTTCTAAACGAAGACAGAAGACCTCGCAGCACATTTTATGTCAATACGAGGCACTAGCCATATTTAGGCTAGAATGTATTGACGAACTATATCCAGACACGGCTAGCTACATGAAGACAACCCCCCTAAAACAGAAGAAGTTCATACAAAAGCAAAACTAGACCAGGTCGGAAAGAAAACATAGGTTGCTATCATTATTTTTACCAATAATTCCACCTGAAATTTCAATTCGCTTTGAATCACCGTTTCCTTCCTTGTTGTCGTACAAAAATTCAAGACACAATTCCTAATTAATCTTAAGCATGTTCAATAGGATTATCGTTCAAGAAATTAATTGGCTGGTTCTATCAAACTCTAGAGGTTTTCAAATCAATTGCTAATCTTTTTTTGCTCTACGGAAACCAGTTATTTCCCGTTGATGGCTCAAGCCAAATAATAACGTCTGTAACATGTATATACACACTGAATCTTCACTTGTCACTAAACAAAGTTCCATCTTAGTCCGTAATGATTCCAGTTGAGATGCTTTTTTATCCATATTTTGAGCAATCTAGTCAATCTTGTCCTTACATTCTTCTAAGAGTTTGTTTTTTTTTTTAGAAAGCAATGCTAGAATCTGGCAATTACTCTTTGGCCTACTCCCGAGATTTGAGCGACATCTACATCCGCCCACATTCAATAGCTTTATTGTTATGTCCGTGCTAATAACTAACCAAGTTGCCTCCTCTGCACTTGTTACCGGAACTATGAAAATGTGTACCGTAATGATACCATAAACTGCTGCTCAATTTTAGATACTATTGAAGTTTATTTTCGAAAATTACTTTAAATTCCACTACACAAATACGATCATACTTTTGAATTGTGTGGTATAAACTTACATATGTATGAATATAGCGTTTTACTTCTACCTTTATACATGTTGTAAATAATGACTATATAACTTGATAATTTCAACAAACATGTAGGTTAAACTGCTATGAAATACACTTTCCAACAAACAATTTCAGACATGTACGTTCTTCAAAATAATTAATGACCGTCTATTTAAATAACAACCTTTATAAATTAATAAGCTTCGCGGTTGGCGGTTCTCAATTTGGTTTTTCGATTAATATCAGCCATATGTTACGTTCTCGAGTCCTCGGGTGTCATGTGTTGAAATAATTAGGCAGTGGATGGCGCCTCTGAATCACGTGCATGCGTATGGCATTTTGATGGCGTATAATAAAATTAATCATAAATGCGTTTTGCTTGAAATTATTAAACACGATTCATTCTAATTTAAATTTAGAATAGATCAATAATGTATGTTTAGTCTATCCGACGTATTAATGTTGATTTTTCTTCTTCAACAACTCCAATGATAAGAAAACAACAATTGTAAATATTCCATGATGATATGCCGGTACTAAACGAATTGGCTGACGGAAGTAGATACCAAATTCCCGCAACGAGCGATATTTGAATTATGTTGCCAAATTAATGTTTGTACAAATACAAATAATAAAGTAGCGAGCTTCGTTACGAAGTTTAAATTCCTGTTTCGAATTACGAATAACAAGGTATACTACGTATGCTCCTAATTTCTACTACCTCTTGTTTGTTAAATCTGTACATCAAACAATTAATACGACGAATAAGTGGAATGTTTAACCAATGCAGGATTCCGAAGCGTATGTGAGTAATGTTTGGGGAATTAAGGATGAACTTATCCGAAGTTAAATATAACCCGCTCAATTCGAGAACGCTACCTTACGGTAGCTTTTATGAAGTTATCTCATTAATAATACTGGATAATTGGTAGCTAAGCTTTTAGTAACTTTTTATTATTATCTTGTAGAAAGTTTTGCAAAATGAATTAATCGTTGTGAAGATAAGTTTAAAAATGAGAAAAATATGAATTGAAATGTGTGCTATGTCATTTCATGTTAAATTGTCCTGTTCTGGGTCGTCTTCACACTTATTCATCAGGTATAGCTAGCGTCCTCCACAATTTAGCCCAGGAATTTTACACACTTTCAGTTTTTCGTTTGGGCCACCTTCTTTCTTTTCTTTTACCCGTCACTATCATCTTTGTTCGATTATTGTGTTCTGCGTTAATCGTTTTTTCACTTAAGCGTTTCAATAACTGGATCTCCCACTATGCTCACATTGTTACGGTGCCTGGGGGGACGCAACGTATTAAACCGAGCAAAAGAACGGTATAAACACGTATTAGGAGTCGCGATTAGAGTTAAAAAAGAAAAAACTTACACAAAAACCAATAAACAATTGTAGAAATACGTGCGGTAACTTTATTAATTAATAAAAAAAAATGGTCGAATACTTTAACACACAGATGTAAATTGACGCAATTAATATGTTTGAATAATAATAATAATAAAGACAATAGCGTTGGCGTTAGATGAACTTAACGTTAAAGTTACTGGCAGTTACTACACAAATATTATCAGTTAGAGTACGTAAATTAAGTATGTTAAACAAATGATATATTAGAGCAAGTAAAAGAAATATAAAATACTTAGCTGCTTGAAGGCAAGGGGCTTCAAAACGTCTATATGCTGAAAGGGCAGCACGTTGGGTCTGTACTTTATAATTTCTTTGTTTATTTAATCAAACGGTGTTGACTAAGTGAAGAACTGAATGAGAGCATTTCAAAAAGCAATGTGTCCAGTGTATTTAAAACCTCGTACCGTAAAGTAGGTAACAAAGGGTCTAACCAATAGTAAAATTGGGAAATACACATAAAGTGACCGTTAGAAACATTGAATCCCGAGAACTTGGTTGTAAATGCCAGAACTTACCTACAATGTATGTCAAGAAATGAAATATTTAGAGTTGCCTTGAACTAACGTTTGTGCCGCAGATGTCTATAATTTTAAACCCGAAATAATTTACTTAAAATAAGAATTATTTTGCGTTATACAAAGTGTAACAACAAGACGCAGCATCTGGTTACCGTAGAGTTAACGAATAAAACTGCTATTGCCTAATTCAATATTTGGATGTGTATTTTGATGGATTAAATTTTTAATTCCTAACGACTCTAGTTTATTATCAAACTGCATTCCACAAGGAGTCTTGCTTGCAATATCTATCTCTCAGATAATCTGTAGTGAAGACTGCTTCTACCTAAAACTTGTTAAGTTTAGCAGTTTTGCATCGAACAAAATACTTCTCCACAATAGTTTTAGTTAACCTTTCAGACGATCCATTTTGGTCGGGAAATTGAAAGTTTGACTCCTATTGTAGAAATGCAAGTCTCTCTTCAACATCTATCACTTAGTATTGCCTTTTGCTGCTTTCTTAAAGATTTTTTACTAAACTTTCACATGTTTTATCACTTTATTTTGCAATGAGTTGATCTTACATTGGTTCTCACAAAATGGCATGAAACATATATAATCTGCACATTTGCATAAGGCAATATGGTGTTTTCATTTCTCCTTCACAGGTCAGGCCAATATCTACTTTGTTTTTTTTTTTGTTTTTTCTAGTTCATTATCACTTATATGCAAGTCCTAATCTTTGAAGCAAAAGGTTTCCTGATTCTGCAGTTAAAAGACATCTGTTAGAAGTATTTGCATAATTTAACTTGTAAATGTTGTCAATTTATCGTTGTCAAAACCAAACTTGTTGAGTTTTGATAAGATTACTAACCGTTGTGAGATATGTGGCTAAAATATATGCAATAGTCAGCTAAATTTATTTAGATACACGTACAACTATTATGTTACTATTAGTGTGACGTATCAAAATTTAATAGTAATGGAAATTGAAACCACTGAATCTTCTTTGCCGACAATTACGGTTTGAACCTTATTGGGCAGTATGTGAATACATTTTCTCCTCCCTGTGATTCACTGTGAATTAGTGTCTTTTTATAAAATTTTGTTTACTTGTGCATTCTTTAGAAATGTTCTCCCTATGAGACTTCAATTTTTAATGGGATTTAAATCTGGAAAGGGAAAAATAAGGACCATTTTCAGCGTAAAGCGTCTGATACTGATTTGGCAACGTGGCATGGTGCAGAATCAAACATTAAACATACATATAGATGAATCAATAAACTAGTAGATTGTTATCGGTCTCCTATTCCTCACTCACTGATAACTGACTACACAATGGAGGATGTTTGAAAATAGTTACTAGACAATCACACAGAGTGCACTCGTCGCCAAGCAAACAAATATTTGCCCATCATCATTTTGACACAAGATTTGTTGCAGAAACAGACCTTGAACAAACTCAAAAAATGTCTAAACCACCAAATCTAAGTAAAAAGATATTCAAATTTTCCCGATTTGCAAGCGTTAAATCTCGATGCCAAAATTTACAATTACATGGAGAAACAGAGGGACGGCTAGTGAAGTTCTGGGGATGGCAGCCAAATGTTAAAGAATTCTTAGATTGTCCTAAGCTTTCGCATTTA
>SMLS01063965.1:0-16595 GCA_004785975.1 Popillia japonica
ATATCCATCCTTAATCTTCTCGATTGCTAAGCCTAAATCAACCGAATACACTGGCGGTCTATCTTTATCGCTAACTTCCGCCACGTAAGCTGTCAAATCGTTAGTGATTTCACCTTTCGGTTCTTCGATTTCCACATCATCCATTATATTCTGCGAATGGTACTTGTTCTCTTCTTTCTGCGACGTCCACTTGTATTCTACCCCGTAAATGGGATTATTAGAATAAACCGTGTTTAAAGACATCAATTCTTTGTAGACGTTTTGCATTTTTTCCGGCGGATCGATTCGGAAACCTAAAATGTAACCGCCGCTTTCCTCTGTGCTTATCACGACTAACGCAACACCGAATTTCGAATCGCGTATTTTAATCTGAAAAGTTGGTGAAAATTTAAAGTCACTATAACTGTCAATGTCAAATTTGACTTACGCTGTCAATTTGTAGATGGGGTAGAGAGATGTTGAATCCCTCGTTCATATCCGCGAACCAAACTAATCTGACGTTAGTTATAATAAAAGTTCCTAAACTGCCTTGGTCGGTTGATAAATTCCACACCCCGTAGAGGGTGGTGTAGACCTGTTCTAGCGGTAAGATTTTTAATTGTTTGTTATGTAGGACAGCTCCTCTTAGTTTTAATTCTCTGTAGAGTTTTGAGGACGTATAAGCTCTAAATTAATTAAAATAAAGTAATGGAATCGTATATTTATATGCAGGTGTTTTTTAATACTTACTTGTGGACACCCATTACTGACGTGAAATGCCTCATATTTCCGGGAACTAAATTAGTGAATATGAATTCAAATCTAGTGTTGTGGGAAGAGGTCATCATGTACAAAGCTTGAGTGGTACCGCGCAGTTTCTTAAAACGGAATTATTTTCTTCATTTTACGACAAAACCAGAATAATACATTCACTTACAGAATTTACAACTTTAGTGTTTATCGATTGGATGCATTTGTAACCAATCGCTAAAGAAAGATCGAACGAATTTCAGGTTTTTTAATATGGTTTTATGTAATACTTACACAAATTAATTCTAGGGCTACGCATTGAGTGCCAAAGTAGCCTTAAATTCGTTATAATCAATCTACCTCTGTCTCCAGCGTTGCCTTTTGTGTCTTCCACATAGTCTAATCTGTCAATAATTTTTTCGCCAACAATTAAGCGTATATCACTGCAATTATAAGATCCTATATTTTTTTGTGGTGGTGGTAGTTGCAGTGGCTTCTCAGACAGAACTGCTTGCCTGACAACCGCTGCAACTCTTATTATGAAATTTAGTCGGCGTAATCATTCAACATTTCTACGATTTCTTTCATTTATCTACGCAAATAAGTGAAAGCATCAAAATAAAAATGATTTAACGCAGTGACATTTACAAATTGCAGCGTTAGACGTCATTGATGACCAAATTATGACATTCGTATATCTAACGCAAAAAAAAACGGGAAAATGAATTTAGGTTCAAACTTTGTTGCAAATGTATCTAGTTAATGGCGTTATTGCAACATTGCTTAACTCTTACACAAGTCACTGGAAAGATCTAAACACGCACTAAATGACGTCTTTTAAACGTATAATCTTTCTCGAACGTACTTAAATAAAATTCTCATTTTTCTGTGCCTAACCTAAAGTGTCAGAATAAAAATAATGTACGACTGTCACATTGACAGGTTAGAGCGTAGTACCTATGTTGTTGATGACCAAATAATGACGTTTATAATTAATAAAATCACTTACGAATATGCTATGTCGAATCTAACTTCCTTATCTTCCCATTTTAAGGTCATATTTATTGTTTTTTTTATTTAATTGTTTAAAAATCGGGAATTACGGTAAAAAGGCAATAAATATCCAAGAGAAAATTAGGTCACCATGGTAACTATAAACGTCAACAACTAGAACGCGCATGGTTTTACATAAATATTGATTTTAATCGATTTAATAATAAAAAATAAATTGGTATCCAATAGAATTTAGTTTAATCCAATACTTTTTCGTACAAAAAAGAGCTGATACAAAAATAAATAAGTAAACTTACAAAAACAATGTTGCCAAATCTAACAGGAATGTATATTTATAAAATACGAACGCGAATTAGTATTTTACGTATTCCGGATGCGCCTCCTCTTCCGGTTTCGGCTTCGGAACGTACGGATTTTTACGGGGGTCCAAATTCAGTCTGTACAGATTGGGAGCATCATGACAGTTAACGTTATACCACCAATCGCAAGTGAATTCGGCCTGATTGAATAGGGTGCCGTTGGTGCAAAGGAACGAAGAACCTTGATGACCTTCCCGACCATCATGACACACGTGATACGCCTAGAACCTCGCAAACTCATTTTTTTTGTTGCAGATAATGATTGATTAAAACTTTACCTGACATCCAGTTTCTACGTTAGCGTACATTCCCGGATGCGCCGGTACGTTATGGCAGGAGAAATGCGTTTCGGGAACTGAGTGATAAACGGGATAATCGATTCCGGGAACTCCGGGTATTTTCGTTAGATCCTGTTGCTGTTCGCGTTGTGCTTTTTTCAGTTTTACCAACTGATGGATTTGATCGGTTGGGTAAGCGTTGTACGCTACGGGAATCCCAGCGTATGGCTACATGAATAAATGGCGTTATAGCTTGTAATTTGGATAAATAAATTCATTAATAGTTTTGTACTTACGACACTGACTCCAACTGCGGTCGCGATAATCGCGGCCACCACAAAAAACGAACATCCGCAGCTCATTTCAACTTTTGCGCGCACTATTAAAACACCCAAACGAAAATGAGAAGTTTGCGCCAATTATTTCGCCTGGTAAAATATGTAATGTGTGTGTGGACAACTTTCACTGTCGCTAACTTGGTCTAGATTTAAATTTTTGTAACGGCGATTTAGTTCTTTTTTTTCTGTCTTCAATGGGAAACATATATTGTGTAAGACATTCTCACGAAATGTATGCCAGTTTTGCTATAGGTAAGCCTTGGAGGCCTATAATAATGTGTGGCAATCGGAGTTTGTTAAATTGCATGTATCAGCTTGTGGTAAGTATATAATGCGGTGTAGATATACTCGTTTTATGGTTTAACGTGCAAAGTAAACAAGTAAAAGAAAGTGGAATGTTGTTGTAGTCGTATTTCATTGCGTTTTTAATTTTATGCAGATTTAATAGACATCTCGTCTATTAAACGATTGCAGAATTTCTACTTTGAAATCAAAACAGCTAAGAAAACTTTCTAAGCAAGCTCTCAAATTCTTTTCTGAAATAATATTGGGATGTAGTGTTGTCAGATTTTCAAATTTGCAAATAAAGAGACTTTTAAGTCATCCAAAATGTCAACTTCACATGCACATAACCTATATGACATCCACAGTAAAGCGCGAAAAGCCCTGTGGCAAATATACAGGGTGTCCGCGATATACAAAGCATGCTTTTAAGGGACGATAGCTACAACGATTTAGAAACAAAGACATATAATACACCTTGAGTCTATCTGTAAGCGTAAACGAGAAAAAAAATGATTTCTAAAAATCCTTCTTTGGTCAAACTGTACAAGAAAACTCATCCATATTGCTTCTTAAATAACTAAAAAACCATATCAAAAATTTAGGGTTGAAAATAACTGAAAACAACGATGAAAACGAATTATTTCATACTTTGAAATTGAAGCGTGGTGTCATTTCTCTTCCACCATACTGTACACGTATGCAGTTAGAAACGCAGATGCACGCCAAGCATCATCTGTTTATACGACCTTGAACTTGTATTGTACGTTTTAAAATAAAGGTACCTTTGCGTTTTTTTTACTAATGTTATGACAATAAAATCGATGTTATGTTGAAGTTGTTGAGTGAAAAGGGCGTATTTAATAGCAGCTTCCGATCGGTAAATGAAAATGTAAGTTGAGGGGAAGTCGCATTGAATGAAAAAAATGTAATTACTGCAATTATGTTATGGCGCTTTAAGCTCTTTCGTAAAGGCTACTACAAAATTGAGTTCTTTTCTTTTATTTGTGATAAATTGGTGGTCGTAAAAAGAACTTTTTGAGAGACAGGAGAAAATGTATTACAGGAAAGGCTCGATGTGTTGCAACACACGCCTGTAATCGTCGGGTAAATCTTGCACTGATCAGCTGCCGGTGTACAGTATGCATCGAAGTTTGTGACATGAGAAATATTTTTTTTCTCGTTTACGCTTACAGATAGACCCAAGGTGTATTATATGTTTTTGGATCTAAATCGTTGTAGCTATCATCCCTTAAAAGCATGCTTTGTATTTCGCGGACACCCTGTATATCATGTAAAATCACCACAAACTTCTATGTGTGCTAATACTGGTACAGGTTATCGAACAAACTTTGTAAAATGTCTTACTAACGTAATGAAACGCACAAAATTTCCCTATAACGAATATTTTCGCATGCATATTTTGTATGGCGAACAACGATGAAATTTAGTGGCGACTGTAGGAGTTTAAAATTTTTGTATTTTCCCGCGCGTGTCTAATTTGACAGATACGAGAATAGTAACGTAAAGTTTGACCAGTGCTGTGACCGATTAGCTGATTGGTAATAGTGGTCACATTTGAAATGTGCCCGAAGCGGTCAGAACGCGTTCAGTCAACGAATCGAACAAAAACGTCAAATTCATAAATACTACCGTCATCATCCATACCCAATCAAGTAAAGTAATGGGAATTAGAATAGGACACTTTTTATTACTACGGACACCAGATGGCGCAGCTATCTGTAAATATCGACGCACATCTGACGCGATCAATATTATCGACATTTATATCATGATTCAGTCGGATTCAGTCATGTCATGATCGATTCAGTTCAATTTCGGCTGTTTGTTGGTTTGTAACTTTTTCGCCTGTTCTAACCCAAATTACGAAATTATTGAGATTCAGTGCGTTCATTGAATTCAGTCTTCAAATAATAATGGTTTTTTCGTGTTGTTGTGTGTGTTGTTTACTAGGGTGAAGAAACACATTTTAGGTGTGCTGTATTCAATCAGAATGTGCGCCTTCATATTACAGTTTGACTTTGACAGACTTTTGTAAGTTCAAGTACGCAACATATTTGTGTATTTTGCTATAGTATAAAAACGCACCTGAATAAATAATGCACACCTAAAATGTGCTTCTCTCTATTGATATTAAAAAAATATATTTAAACGCATTAAATATCCGATTAAATTCAAAATTCCCGCTTGTTACATAGTGTATACTACGCCCGCTAGGGTACCACTTTCTCTTTCGTTAACACGATAGATGGCCGTCTATATCTAATATATAATAGTATTTGTCTATGGTCATCATCAGACGAAACTACCGCTTGAACTACTGTCTAAAATTCTTTATTAACTGATATTTTGCACTAATGAATAGAAAAAGCAGAAAACAAATTCAAATTACACATTATATTATAGTTGTAGGTTATGTTTGATGTTAGTCGTTCCTCAATCATATAAACGACGTTCAGTGAGCAGTTAGGAACTTTTTTAAAACTTTAGCAGTCAGATTGGCTGCGTTCATATCAACGGAGCGCTACGTAGCGATTAGTGATTAATGTTATGAACGACACTATATTAAGTGAGCGCTCAGTGAGCAATCGCCATTTTAATTGCGAAAAAGTTTTGCTACTTTGGGACCGATCAGCGATCACGAAACCCCACATACCGTTCTAGCCGTTCCAGCTGTCAAAAATGACATTTGTATAAACCACGTGAACAACGAACATTCTGCCGTTCAGTTGTGGCACGCCGCCGCCGTACGGCTTGTGACATCTATCCTTTTTTTAGCATCCTAATTGAAAATTTACGTTTACGCTATAGTCTCCTTGACTAACATGAAATTAGAAAGAAACAGAGAATGACAAGTTTGTCTGATTCGTATCGAAAGAAATGGCGGAAATTCATGACGTATCGGCAAAGATTCGGCGAAACAACTGTAGATAACTGCGGAAGTGCAGAGCAAATGCCTGACCATCCCCTTACCGACAAGACCAAAAAGTGGCCAAACTAATCAGATTACGTATTGCGTCAATTGTGATGAAAATGTCACAGCTACAAGACTTTAGCGGCTCACATCATTAGTTAACATGCAGTTGATTTCGGTTTTCGTCCAATTAACGTTATTTATGATGTGTGTTGTTTTTATATCGAATTGACGTCAGATACACGACATGTCAGATAAGTCGAACTTAACCTAGTCAACTCTCTTCTATGCAAAAACTGCACAGCAGCACAGAAAAATTTATGACCATTCCCTTGCCGACAGACCATCAGTAATCAGGGAGAAGCCAAACTAACCAGATCACGTCATTTTATTGTCAATTAAACGATATTAAAATTCTCAAAGGACGTCGGAAATTGATCCTATTTTTTCTTCTTTTTGAAATGAGAATGTCCTGACTTCAAAATGTCAAAGGGTCACATCATTAATTACCATTCATATAACGTTTGTTTTTCGTCTGGATAACGTCATTTATCACGTATGTGTTATACCTGTAATATTACTTACTTTGCGAGCACATCTCGTACTAAAGTACAGTATGATGCAAATGTATTCGGACACGTATCGAGAGAGAAACACCTGCCGCACAATATTTTGTTCCGTACGGTATGCTGACACTCCGTCTATTCGGAATAAAATATTGTGCGGCAGGTGTTTCTCTCTCGATACGTGTCCGGATACATTTGCATCAGGGTGTACATACACAGTCGTCAATTACAACGTCCTCTAGACGTCAGATTCTGCGCAATTATCAAAATGACGTATAGTGATTATAAACCTAACGTAATTTTCATGATATCATTCGTTAACGAGCTATATAAGAAAAGGGAAGAGGTGGTGGATGGACTTCTTAGCCAAATTGTTGTTCCAAACAAAAATTGTGCTACGTTCAGTACGGGTGACTGCAGGCGTACGTCACTACGTTTGACATGTTTAGATGCTAAAAACTGAACCTCTGAAATTCATTTCGTGGAGGAAATCGACTTCTTGGTTCGAATGCAACAAATCCGAGAGGATTAAAATATCATGGAGACACCATAGGCTTTTTCGCCAAGATGCTGTCCGTGTTGGTTCTACAAGATGCCTTGAGAAGCCAGATATGAATGACCTTGAGATCATTCTTATACTGATAATTCAAAAAATTTGAACAATATACATATTTATTTTAATAATAAATTTTAATAACAATAGAAACAATATTTATATTCAAAAATGTATGTAATATATCAAATATTTTTCTTTAAATAACATTTATACTATATTTATATAACTATATCGGAGATAAATAATATATTGCACATATTTCATCGTATTCCCTTTAGAAACGTCAAAAAACTCGATTTTGACAGTTCTCTAATTAATTGTCAGCAGATACCAACTCGTGATAGCGAAATTCCACTAAAATTCCCCGAAAACCTGATTCAACATGGATTCTCGTTATACAAGAAGGACGACCGCTTCTCCGGATTGATACCGTTACCGTTGACCGTCATTTCGGAAAGCTTTCTTAACATTCCTGCTGAAAAAGAAACGCATAGTAACGTTTATTGCCGCACGATTTTTTCGTGGTGGTAATATTAACTTTCTGTCGATAAGTTTAGGATATTTTCCGTTGACACGTTGACGTCTGACGTTTCTAAATTTCTCACGTGACGGTTCAGAGCGTACCTTCTTGTGCTGGTCTTCGTTTGACGCGGTTCGAAACCGAAAGGCACTACTGAATTGGTTAGACCAGGATCTATTTGCTGCAATTAATTAAACAAAAAAAAAACACTAAAATGTCAATGTCATATTTTGACAAATTTACCTGCGAGAGTCGTCTGTTTTGATTGATTATCGGCAATCTTCCGTTTCTAAAATTATCGTCAGCTGTCGTTACGCTGACTACCGAATCTGTAATTGGATTAAAAATAGAATTTAACATTTTAATAACGTTTTACGAAAAAAAAAAATTACTTATAATATTGTGATGGTTGTGCCTCTTAAGGAGTTGACAGGACCGTTCAGTTTGATAACAATACGAAGCAGAATTGCCAACATTTTCTTCCTCGTCTTTGGTTTGGGAGCAGAAATCGGCGTTTTCTTTGGATTTATGGAATTTTAAACGCATCTCTACGTCAGGGGCAGGTTGGCCGTACGAATTCATGCCACTGACTGTGACAGACCACCCTTCTAAAAGAAAATGTCGTATTAAGTTGTGTATGAAGTGAATGTATGAAGATGAATGTTAATTTTGTTCATTAGAAATAATAGTTTTTGGTAACTATGGTGATATTCGTCAACAACTGCATCTGCCTGATACGTCACTAATTTGACGTTTTGCGCTGTTTGTCATTGCCAAACGTCAGCTCCAAGGCTGCGTCAAAACATTAGTTACGAAGTGAAGGTGTTCGCTTTAGTCAATTACAAAGAGGTACCAACGAATGCAACCTATTGGCGACCAGATTAGAACTATGCAGAATAATGTGAATATTTACTTCACTAAACCTGAACAAAGTACATGCATTTTCAGATACATCATTTACACATACATACGCAAAAGATCCATTGGACCAGAACCATTTTGTGACCTTGCCAAAACCCACGTAAGAGCTCAGTCCCAAGTGGAAAACCCACCGAAAATAGATTTATCATTTTTTCGGCCAATATGACTCAATGTCGAGCACCATCACAGTTTTATTCACTGGCCATAAATGTCTGAGGTATCACCTCAAGAAGATTGGAAGAGTGGTCATCACGATATGTACCAAAACCTATCCTAAACTTCTCGAGATGTTTGGAGACCAATTTCGACTAAAAGATTAAGGGTGTTCGCAAGAAGTCTGATTGGTCGTAGAAAGTGTTTAGGGCTTCAAAAATACTTTTCGTGCAGCGTCTAGACGACGTAGGGTTTCTGCGAAATCCACATCGAGAGGCGAGAAAACTTGTGATCCAACTAGACTCCATATCTGTGAACCTGAAAATTTGGTGAAATGAGCAAACACTCCCATCTAAACAGATCTGAAAGCTTCAAGTCTAAACTAATATGATTTTTGCCGACGAAGAGTTTTTTCAGCGTCTCTATACGAGCCAACTTGGGAAAAACCAATGCTGCTCCTTTTCTGGGGACCAACATCTGGATAAATTCAAGTAAAAAATTCTCAAAACTAAAAGTGGGAATACATCTATATATAGTCTTCTAACTGGTCATTACCCTTTAAAACGATCTCAATCAGATGGGCCAAGAAGCTATATGTCAATTTTGTGAGGTTAGAATTAAGATTATCAAGCTAACTGAAGCGTTAAGAGTATTGAACCGCAATAGCGCAACTAGGGGGAAATCGGTTCACTTCTGATGTGGTGGCTTGTGATGATGGATACTCTGCTGTCTTACTTGCAGACATTTACCTACATAAGGCGAATTTTTGAGAACCAAATACATTCAAATATTTATATGTATATTTACTCAAACAGGAAGTTGTTGCGTTTTTGTTTGAATTCGATGTATTTGCTTTTTGCGTCCTTAAAGACGTCATTGCTGGAAAGTGTTTGCTGAATTCTCCAAATATATCTGCAAGATAGATATTTGATGATGTTTGGTATTTTATAGGTTATGTAGTATGAAATTGAGGTTAACTCATCGGTGCTGTCAACAAAACGTCAAACTGTCATCTAATAATAATTCTCTAAAAACTCCGTTTCTTTGGACGGATGAAATATATTTATTAGTGTGACGTACAGTCGGACAACAACGCACACAAATATTTGGAAACATGCATATTTGCAACGCAAAAAGTCGTCTGTCAAATTCGTGGGCCAATAAAAAGTTGTTCGTTAAAATGTGGGGCTAAGATCGTTACTGAATTTAGCAATGATTGTTACTGTTGTGTTCGGAGGCAATGTTAGCAACCTAGCCCTTACATGCTCATCTTCAACAGCGGGAAAGTCGATCAAAAAACCCTCCCAGTTGTCCAGAATTTTAAAATTTCAAAGATGTTTGTCACGTCAGCTATTTCAATTGTGCCATTTGAACAACGAAGAGCTTAACACCATAATGGGCTTTATTATGTCTTCAAAAGTTTGGAGATCAAAAAGATTCTAAAAGATTTTTAGCAGATCTTGCGTAATTTATCTGTCCAAACGGATGATTTTATGAGATAGAATCTATATGAGGCTGAAGAGTATAAAAACTACTAAAACGAATTTATATAGTCGCAGAATGAATCTAAATAAGTTGATCAGGATATATTGGTGCAGGTTAGAAGAGTAAATTGACTGTATTCGAAGTGAATGTTGCATGACAGTTGACAGAAGGTTTCCTAAGGAGCTGTCAGCATCGGTGACAGGTGACAGATTTGAAACTCGACTAGATCTAAACAAACATTGAATATGCACAAAAATGAGTCTGCACTAAACTAACTAGCCTTGGTATATAGTACACTATAAATTATAACCTACATACATTAATCTACACCATTTAGACATTCTTGTTTCTTATTTTGATGTTGGATTTAGTTACACGTAACTACCCCAACAAATTTTGGTGTAGTTACGTGTAGTGTAGGTTACACTATTCTAGAAGGCAGAGGAACAGACCTACATAATAACTAAGATAACTGTCAAGTTAGGTGAATCCAGTGAATCTATCTCTCGATCTGTCACATTAATAGGATGAAATGGAAATGCATACAATTTCAGATAAACCTATCTCCACTATTGCGTTTATGTGCTTTAGTGCAATGTATGTATGTAAAGAAGAGCATGATATCTAACCGAAATGGAATAGGGTTAAATTTTGAGGTTGTATTGTATTTATAAAGCAATGAGATTAATAAAGATGAGTTTTTGTTCGCATAATGAAAAATAAGAACAAAAAGGCTATACTTACGTGTTGTACTGTGACCATTCTCCGTAAACCTGGTATTGTTGCTATTATTGATACTATTGCTATTATTGACGTTCTTGTAAGAAGAATATTGCTTCGATGATTGTTCGTTATTCGTGTGAGGTAAGATCGGATTCAAATTATCGCTAAAGGCATCACTAGAAAGAATCGTATCTAAAGTGTCTCGTCTGCTCTTATCTCTCTTATTAACCGTAGTAACGTCTTCAGAATTCTCCATAGGCATCCTTTCAGATTTAGTATTCTGATCTTTAGAATAATCGTTACAACTTTCCCTCCTGATTTCCTTCTTCCCCTCCTCCCGCACATTTCGCTTCTCCCTTTCTAATTTAGTTCCTAAATAAATAACTACTGATTACAACTAAATAGTCTGAATACAGCATCATAATCATAACTGCTTATACTGTGAGGAAAGATGTGTACCTTCATCCGAAGAACTGTCCGAAGATCCTTGGTTTTTATGCAGCATATAGAAGGTGATCCAACCGTGAGGGATCGTTAGGACGTCTTCGATTTTGCCACCTGATATAAATGAAGGATTCGTCTTGGTGTAGTCCTCACTTTTCGAATTCTCCACCGAGGAGTTCTTATTACTATTAGATCGGGTGTGGATGTTGTTGTTTTTTAACACATTCTTCGTTAGAATATCCGCCGCCGTCTCTATTAATCGGCTGGTGGTGGTCGTTTTCTCGCTTTTACTCGAGGAGTCTTCCAAGGAAGATTGCCGAGATAATTCTTCGGGGATAACATCGAATTTCTGCTGGTATTTTCCGAGATTGATCAGATTAACGTCATCAGGTCGTTTCTCGCTGGCTAGATTCAAGATATTCCTCTTAGATTCCGCGGAATCGTTTTCGCACTTATTTAATGTGTCTATTAATATGTTCGCTATCAATTGGTCCATTTTCGGGTCGTAATTCGGAATTTCATGGAAATCCAGATAAACCGGTTTGGAGAAGGTTTTCTTCTCGATCTTCGGCAGCTTATTATGGACTAGAATCGGTATCTTAGATCTGCCAGCTTTAGGAAAACTGTGGTGTTGGTCGTTATCCAAGCATTCCATAATTTCCAAAATTTCAATTCGCTTGTTCGAGTTTCCGAATTCAGTTTTGTGGTAGATTTCCTTCGGCATGGTATCGCAGGTGTACTCGTTCCTGCTGGTGTAAATCGGGGTTAATTTTTCGGGGATTTTATGGAAATTCCTGGACGACCACGAAGGTTCGTTTCTCGAAGTGATTTTCTCGTATTTGGTAATAGATCTGCGTTTAATCGGCTTGTTACTGCGGTCCCTGATCCTCTCGCATTCCGTGTATTTAATATTATCTTTAGAATCGATCTTGATCCTGCGTATATTCTGAATACTCGGCAGGACAGCTCTGGATTTCTTCCTGGTTTTATGGTTGTTGATTTCGGGCAATAAAGGCACGGATTTGACTTCAGGGTATTCGCCGTTATTGTTGACGGTGAAGCTGATTTGATTATCGCTGGCGCTGATGTAGTTGCTATCCGATCTCGGAGAGGTTATGTTGCTTTTGGCCTGCTGCATCTTCTGCTCGCGTCTCATCTGTCTCCGCGATAATTTGTCCTTAACCCTAGCTGGGAGGTGGTAGGACACCGGCTTGTTGTCTTGGGGTAGTTTGTTTTCAATTGGTATGAAGAAGACGGCAGATTTCTGGGGAGTTTTCGTCTTTTTAGTGTTCTCACTGTTATCCGGAAGGAACGCTGATAAATCCTCCGAATTTTCAAGGACGTTCTGGTTAGGTCTATCAGGTGTTACCCCATCCTCCAAACTATCCACTAAACTAGCAGTATCCGAATCCCTATCTGTAGAATCTAAAGAGGAAGTGTTAACCTCCATCGAAGACGTCCTCGGCAATGCCGAAAATCTCGGGACGATAACCTGAGGAACCTCAGCCGGTTTACTGTACGGACTGCCAGTCCCAACGTTGCTGATCATATATTTGATCACCCTACCATGCTCGGTTGAGACAACGATATCTTCTTTGCGGTTTAAATAGAAGCTGGGCGCGGATTGGATGGGCTGCACGTTGATGATTTTAGACTCGGCTTCCTCGCGGTTCTCCTGCTTATTCTCCTTATTCTCGTCCTGCAGGATTGCAGTTAAGGAAGTCATGTTTAAGGAGTTAGCCGGTTTATTGTTCACGTCTTGCAAAACGTGGTTGAAAATCACATTCAAAGTGGATTCGCTCAATTGGATGTTGGAGATGACGTTTAAATTCGCTGTGTTCGGAGTTTGCGTCGAGGATTCGTTCAGATTCTGCGAATCCTTCCTCTCCTCCCTAACAACACCATTGTTATTATTATTATTATGTTGAGATTCATCCCGCGGACGCTCTCTAACTTCTTGCACAGATCGATGCGTCTCCGACGTGTAAGTTAGGTTAGAATTGAGAGTTTGGGTGAAATTAGAATGGCTGTTCGTGTATGCCGAATCCGAATTATCCGAATAGCTGGTAATATCCGTTTTCCGCACAGATTCATTTTCCGTATCGGTAGTCTTGGCTTCGATATCAGTCGTAGTTGTTCCGAATCTCGTCTCCGTCGTTGAAGTTGAGGTTCTCGTCGTTAAAACCGAGTTGTTACTGCTGGTACTCGCATTTTGCCTACTCGTCGAGGTCGTACTTATCTCCTCCATATTCTCGCTGTAAATCTCATCGTACTTCTGACCGGGATCTCTAGGGGTGCTGCTTAGCGTAGACGCAGTTGAAATGTTTAAATTTTCGTCTGTGGATGAGGTGAATACGTCGAAATTTCCCGGTGAGGAGTATTCGGTTTTTATCGAGGATTGATCGGAATTATTTGCGCTGAAATAAAGCCATTGTTGGTGAGATTGTTCCGCAAAATAGAACAACGGTCATTTACTGATTGTTCGCCATTAATTCTAGGGAAGTTGAAGGTCGTCCTATATATGTATTTAGGGAAATTATTTTTTTTAAGAGGACATCTGTAAAGAAAATTAGACTACGATAAAAAATAATAAATTTATTAAAAAGAAATTGCTGACATAATAAAATTAAGTTAAAAATAAACCATTGCTACTTAAAAATAATGAATTTGAAACTTGGTATAGATCTATGAGACATATCAAGGTCCACCAACTAGCTTTGACAGTCAAAATTACCAAATAGTAGCTGTCAAATCGAAAAATACTGTTGTTACAATTTGACAGCTGTCAGATATGTTTTAACGTTGTTTAAGCGCACTTCTAAAGCTTGAAACTACAAAAAAATAAATAAATATATTTTAAAATTTGCAAACTGTTCGTAAGAGTTGAAGAACTAAAATATTTCAACAAGTTTTTTAATTAACCTATATTCTCTGCATTAATAAAAATTTAAATTTCAACAATCATATTAAAGTGTTCTCAAAAGGTTCTCATCTATCACTAATTGCTTGCTTTCGCTGGATGCAGCCAATGTGACAGCCAGCAAAGCTTACAGTCATTTAACACCATTGAAATCTCAAGAATCTAAAGATAATGTTATTAATTTATGTTAAACATGCAAGAATGGCGTACAAGTGACATATGACTTCTTGAGGCCGTCACATTTTCACCCTAAAGCGGTCGTAAAAATGACGCTAATTCCTGTCATACTTTAGACATTTCAACGTCAATAATAGATCTAATTTCGTGCAAATCATCAAAGAAATATTTGAATTGTTTTAGATTTTAAATTTTGGATATTCCGTAACTTCAAGTCAGTACCAACCTTATGGACTTAATTAAAACTATTATGTGATTTTGACATAAATGTCATTATGACACGATTAAAGTGCGCAAACTTCTTATGTCAAAGTTGTTCAAATTTGCTTGAAACCCTTCGTGTAAATTACAACTTTGGTAGACTTTAATGACGTCATATCAAATTTTACTTTGATATTAAAAATTTACGAGAAAAAAATGACAGTATCATACAGGCTTAAAAAATCACTTGAAGCTATGACTCATTCTCACACCTGGATTATAAATATGGGCATTTGTAGCACTTTGGTATGATTGGTCAATTACATCAGAGTGCTATTAATTCATTGGAGCAACTGTTTGGTTTGGCTGATCGCGTCTAATGAATGAAGTTTTTCTGATGCCAACTTCATATCACTACCACATTTTCTACAGAAATAATATGTATAGTCTGTTACGATAACAGACGACGCACGTCATCAATACACATCATAATGGCGGTACACATCGTACAGGACAGGCTCTTTGCATAGAAAAAATCCCTATATCTTCCATAATGAGAAAAGTTATTTTTGGGAATTTCGTTTTGAGTAGATAGCTATTTCTGAGTTTACTGGTTATGACGTGCTTGGTGTCTTATCGTAAACAGAGTATAGTACTATTTTTCACACATTATAAGATGATTTGTAAAAAATTACGACAAAGCGTTTCTTAAAATAGAAAAAAAGGTGCTCTTACAATTTGACAGTTGGTACATATTTTCTGCATTGATATAAATATTACAGTCAAAATAGACATTTCAGCTTACTAAAATTTGCAGAGCTGAAGATTGGTAAGCCCTTAAACACACCATTATACAAGAAATATCAAAAGTCCCCACCGATCCGACTTGCGCAGAAAAATGATTCAAGGTCAAACGTCAAAAATATCGGTTTTTCGTATTTTTCTCGTAAACGGTATGAGTTATCGCAAAAATTGATCAGACGAAAGTTGTAGATCGTACAATTATCTACAAAAATTGTTCTCATACTTTTTCTCGTACGGATCACCATTTCGAAGATATCACGATTCCAAAAATTGAAGACATAATATGCACATTCACACGGCTTATTAATAATCGCTTGCTTTCGCTGAATGCAACCATAATGTGACAGCTGTCAGAAACACACACAATTACACAATAAGGCCATAATAGGAAACGCAATCTTTTTTACCATCGTTAAAATCTGAAGAAAACCGCAAGAAAATATTAATTTAAAAAACGATAAATAAAAGCTTGGATGAAGGGAAACAGCAATAGATTGGTAGCACTTTAATATAATTGGTCGAAATTTGGAATTCCTACAATGTAGCTGCTAACTTCTACTGAACGCATTGAATTCGAATCGGACGCCAACTTCACTGTAGTACAAAATTCTCAAATTCAATATAGTACAATATTTGTTAAAAAAATGTTTGAATGATCTTTTACACATATAAATGCGTCCGGAATCGTTCTATTAATAATTACTAACTTTAATGGGATGATAATTATATTACAAAACGTAAGCATAATTAATTTTATTAATTATAAAAATAATACAAGCTTGAACTAATACCAATATTGTAAATTAAAACGTGATTACAAAAAGTGTTATTGCAGCTATTTAAATATATTTATATTATAGAGGCAATTAACAAAAAGCATAATTTGTGTGACTGTGTGCAAATACGGTGCACGAATTATTAAATTAGACATAATTATAAATACCTCTTCTACAGTTTATAATTAACTACATTCTACAGAGATTCGCACTTTAATTCTATAAATACACCTTCAGAAACGAGTTAATTTATATTTATATTAAAAAAAATAAACGTACAAAATGCAAAAATTAATCTCAAAACTACAACGCGTTAAAATTCATCAACATTACAATGCTTTTAATGTCTTTTAACACACTCTACAAACAAAACAAAGCGTTATTTTATGTATACATTACGATGTGAAGCACGTC